>JAOEGS010011977.1:48995-61384 GCA_025447755.1 Corythornis vintsioides | reverse complement strand
GTTTGGCATGATAATGGTTTTGTATTTATTAGTATATATTCCGTATTTTATTATTTTAATAAAAGCTGTTTTAGTTTTCTTTCCATAAGTCCCTCTCTCTTCCAGTTCAGGAAGGGAGAGTGATCTGTAATTTGTGTGGTGTCCAGCCCAGCTCTAAACCCTGACATAAATACAAATATGGAGCTTTCCTTTATTTTTCTGAAGCTAATGAAGTTACATAGGCAAGCAACTGTCAACTGCTTTCACCATAAGGCAGTTACAGAAAGCCTTTGTGGCAATAGAACTGACAGGACAAGACTGAATTTTGGCTTAATGTTTAATGAGGATGCATCTTAATTCTTATTTAAAATATTATTATTTCAGATTACATTATGAGAAATACTTATCATTTTTAAAAAATATTGAAAATTCTACCATTGTTAGTGTAACAATTATGGAGTAAGTAGTAACATGGGACTGAATTGTTATTTCATGGATTCTAGCAAGGGAGACATTAACTATATGTGCATATGAAGCAAAATAATACTTTCATGCCTTCCTTTTATTGATACTTAGCATATCCTCTCGTCCTCCCATATTCCACATATTCTGTGGAAAACTGAGCAGCTTGGATGCTCTATTAAAGAAATCTGAAAACCTAAGAGAAAGCAGTGGAAAGCATCTGTAGTTAAGTACTGTTAGATGGCCATAACAATAAATAAGAAACAAATATCACTGGGTAGGAAAGTAAAGTTGAAGAATACAAATATAAAATTAGGGTAATCACAGTAATCTGTGTAGTCTGAGTTGTCTGGGAAAAAAATTCCAATAAAATAGTCATGTGAATACATGAACTGCATTTATCAAAAGAAAAGATCCTAAATGACCCTAATGAATCTCAAGCACTACCACTGGGATAATTTTCTTCTTCTGAAAGAATAATAAATATATAAGAACATGGACATTTTATTTTCTTAAGAAAAAAATCCTCTATTTAAAAACAAAATCTGTTTGTCTTCTTTTTTTCTGAGGTCTGTCTTCTATATCAGTTACTGTATTTCTAAACCAATATTCCCTTGTTTGTTGACTTAAAACAAAGAGCACAGAGCAGCTTTATGCTTTGCCTTTCCTAACATCCCAGAGCTATAGCAGTGGCAGCTTCCTCTAGATGTAACCATCAATGAAGGAGGGTCTGCTTGTTGTCCTGGTGCAGATCAACAGCTAAACTAACTGACTCAAGAAGTGAGCTTGTTGCTCCCATTTTCACAATCAGATTTATCTCTGTAACATTAATCATCTTGGTCCAAATGAAATTGTATTTATTCATACAGGAAATGTAATTTTCCTCCAGAGCTTGGGTAGTCTTGCCTGCTCTAAGTGAAGACCACTGGAGTCACCAGACTCTCTGTAAGGAGGAGGCCTATTCACAATTTGTGGTCTCTGGCTGAGGAAGAAAAGGTCTTGTTATGATTCTACAGTGACAATGTACAGATCTCCAGAACCTTGCTGTGCTACAATTGATCAGACTTTGAATAAAATATCTACCACTGTCTTTCTAACAAGCACCCTACAGGCCTCATCTGTCACTGGTTATTTATATCAAAGTGACCTTACAGTGATGTACAAGCAGAAGATGCTTAGGGAACATTCTATTGATGATAAGTAAAAGGCCTTCCCAGGCTGTCAGTGGCCAGAGAACAAGCTTCTCAAGGGCAGCCTGGTGCTCAGCCATCAGTCTCCCCATGCAGAGCACTGCAGCAAGTCCCATGGACTGTCACTAGGCAGCTTTCTGCTCAAGTCACTGGGGAAGCAGGAGCAGTGGAGACAAACATGCAGGATCCCTTCCACTGTAAAACCATTCCCAACCCATGATTCAGAGGGATCCCGTTGGAAGGGTTATGAAGATGCAGAGCTCATTAGGAGCAAAAGTTGAAGAGCTGGATTGTTGTTCTGCTGTACCAAGTCAGAAAAAAAAAAAAAAAAAAAGCCATATTTATTTTGAGATATTTTTTCTTTAATTAACATGTTGAGTGGCCATGCTTTACAGTCTAATAGTTCTGCTTTCATGCAAGTTCAAAACACAGCTAATAACTCTGCTTTGAGTTCATTGAAACGGTTTTGAACAGTAGCAGAATATTTATGAACTCCTACAAACCCTCCATCATCTGTAGCTCCTTTTTCCTAATGAAAACTGCAGCTGACAAGCATCACCATCAATAGATTGGACATGATAATAATTCACATCCATGAAGCAGAATGCCCTCTGAAGCAGAGTAAGATGACTGGGTTTTGGTACTCACTTTCCTGGTAGTTCTGTTTATTAGTCCTGAGCATATGCAGAAAAATAATCAGCATTTTTTCCTGTCAGTGTGCAAGAATGTGGAATAGGAAATAAAATCAGATGGGTCTCATATAAACATATATATAAACACGGGTCTCAGATTCTTAACTACTATTTCATACTTGGTATAAATTTAGAAAAGTTCATTTCCTAACAGCTTTGTAGGGTGGGATGAACAGGACTCAGAGATGCTAATCATATGGTTATTGCCTATAATATTTTATCCCTGTATATATGTTCCATGTAATTATGATTCTTGGATTACCTCCCATGTAATTGCAATTCTTTTATTTCCTTTTCACTAAGTGAAGTTGCTATTATTTTTATTATGAAGAAGCCTAGTGTAGGAAGTAATAATTTACTTTTAATGTAAATCCTAGTGGGCTTGAGTAGAGGCAATAAAGATTTTTTTTTTTTTTTAATTTCTATTTTTATGAATTCATTCATTGATATAATTTCTGAAAAAATGGATTTTTTTGCTTCATGAGACTTATGAAAAACACTTGAGGCTGAATTAAATGTGTAACTCAGAAATGGGTTTTGTTTTATTTTCAGTGAGGTTGGGAGTTTTTTTTTGTCAGTTTTGTTTGTTTTTGTTTTTATTAAAATTTTAATTCAAACTATACATGTAAACTTTCTACACATAGAATCATAGAATGGTAGGGGTTGGAAGGAATCTCTGGAGATCATCACATTCACCCTCCTTGCCAGAGCAGGGTCACCTAGGGCTTG
Organism: Corythornis vintsioides; assembly: GCA_025447755.1. Taxonomy (NCBI): domain Eukaryota; kingdom Metazoa; phylum Chordata; class Aves; order Coraciiformes; family Alcedinidae; genus Corythornis; species Corythornis vintsioides. The sequence goes on along the minus strand of JAOEGS010011977.1, from coordinate 58,332 downwards.
TCACACAGGAACGCATCCAGATGGGTTTTGAATGTCTTCAGAGAAGGAGACTCCACAACCCTCCTGGGCAGCCTGTTCCAGGCTCTGTCACCCTCACAGTAAAGAAGTTCCTCCTCATATATAACTGTATATATAAGCTATTAAAAAAACCCCAAACAAACAAAAAATAAAAAAAACCCCACCCAACAACAACAAAACCAGCCAACCAAAACCAAACCAAACCAAAATAAAAATGAACAAGAAAATAAGCTATCTCAACTTCTACAAAATGCTGTTCTTCTTGCAAAGGGGAAACCCTTTATTCACTTTTGTTTGTAACTCTTAGCTCAGATTAATCAATGAGCCTGGCCTTGAAACAGCTTTTTTATTAAATAAGCTCTTTATATGAAAAATATCACCCATAGCCCACTGGAATGCACTGGTACAGCATTAGTACAGCTAGTCCTGAATGAGATTTAATGTTCACCTGTACATGAACAGGTGATGTACATGTATGTAATGTACCTGTACCTGAAATTCTTTCTGACATTTTTATTCTAATAGAACTTAGCTTAGAGATAATAATAAATAGAGATGTAAATAAATTTAAATATATATAACATACTAAAATTTTGGTTAAGAAGAGCAGTAAAAAAAAAAATATACATCAGCTTCTATACCCTGTGGATGCTTTGAGTTAAGTTCAGATACAACCAACGTAAAAAGAAGCCCCGATGATTAAGTTATTCTCTGTCTTCCTCAACCCTACAGAGTCTGCCTGCAATGAGCAGAGACAGGTTGACCCTAATGAATATGTGATTTTTTTCATTCAAGATGTTTTCATGTTTTGATACCTGTGTTTTTCTTTGGGTTATTTTTAGCTTTGTTGGCTGTTTTATTCTTTGCCTGCGTTTTTGTTGTTGTTTTGCTTTTAGTTTTGTTTGGTTTTGCTTGGTTGGTTTTTCGTTTGTTTTATTTTGTTTAATCCTTGGGTCAGATTCTTCTTTAGAAATTATTTAGTTAAGAATCATAGGACTCCTACTTTTCCCTGATGCCATGATGCCTGCAGCAGTCTCCTTTCCAGTGCTCCAAATTCTGTGTCCTACATGTAACTTTGTAAGTTTTCCAGGACATGTTTTCCATATCTACTTCTTGCAGTCAGCATGACAGGAATCAGAAGTAACTCCATCTCAACAATTTACACCTTGAATCAATGCTCTTTATTCAGGTTCTTTACAACATGGCCAAAAACTCTCCCCAGTTTCTCAGATTTTAAGGTTTTTAATTTAGAATACATTAAACTGTGTTTTGACTGGCAGTGTTAAGGAGCTAAATCACCAGAGAAATACTGCACCTCTCCAACTATTAGTCTCAATCTGGATCTACAGCTAGTTTGTGGAACAGGTGTAATACCCAAAGATTGCTCAAACTATAAATACCAACTAAGAGATTTGTCTTTCCTCACAGACTTATCTTAAGTATGCCAAGAATTACCTTATTTAACAATTTGCATCTTATTTATGTACTTTGAAAAGCACCTTCTTTTCAGATTAATGTCCATGTATTTCTTGATTTCTTGATTTCTACAGGCATTTGTCCAGAAAAGCACCAGTAGTCCAGTGATCACATATAATAATTTTTCTCTCCTCAAGAGCTTTATAATTTTTAAACAATTCTTGCTGTTTTACCAAACTCCTGCCACAGAAGTGTAACAAAGGTATGGTGGCTGAAATGGTCTAACTTCAGTTTATTATGTACCCAGTGTATATAAGTGTAACATTTCACACCTATAATAATTATGGACTTGGGGTAATAAGGGAACAAAGAGAGCAGCAACAACAATGGAAGACACTCTCCCAACTGGTGGTATCTTTCCTGGATTATTATACTGTCCCATTCTTATTACTGGGAAAAGTTGTTATCATTACCTTTCAAAAGACTGCTACTTAGAGTCAAATCCAAACTGACCTCATAATGAGTGAGGATTTAGTGAAATTACACTTGAACTAGCTATAATTATTCCTGTAATCTAAAGGATTAAATTGTATGGATATGCATCCACATGGTCTAACAGAACATCGAGAAAAGAGCTAGAAAATAATAACATTATTCTAGGTATGTCAGTCGTGTGTTATGCTTACAATCAGATGAATTAATCCATCTGGAGCCAGTTCCTCTCACACAGCTGTAATACACACGTTTAATTCCATTATTTCATGACCTTTGATTTACAAAGATGGAGGTGAAAGTAGGTGATGTTACTCTGGTGTTCAGTATTGAAATCACAACATAAGGCAGAATGACATTCATCAATTCTTTTGATAGTGGGAAAGAGTAATTGGAATGTAACACATAAAATGATAAAAATTATAGATAAGTGCTAAGTGTGATTACCAGTATATGAGGTTGCATATTATCATTAATGTCTTATTTTCTGACAGAATCTGTTATATAAAAAATTGCCTCTTCATATATTTTGCTAACTTGCAATGATTTTTAAAATATATAAATTACATGGTAGTAAGTAATGGGAACATCTGTTCTATGGCCTGAACTGTAGACATGTTCTGTCATGTGGCACCAAGCCCTTTTCCCAGAGATAGATCTTGTGCACCCAGACTATTCTATTGAGATGTTTTACATATGTTAGCATGTGGGCATTTGTATAACCACGTCTTGCATCAATGGATCCTGCAGTTACCCGGGGAAATAAACTACTCTGACTGTAGATATAACTACCTCAGGGCTCCAGAGACAGCTCTGGCAAGAACACTCCAGTTCAGTCAGGCTTTGCAGACCCATTGCAGCAGCACTTTCAAAACCTTCATTAAAACTAATGGAACGTTACTTTTGAAACTGAGGAATCCTTGAACAGATTTCAGTGGAGTTTACTACTTATATATCAAGAAATTATTTTTTTTTTAAACCAGAATTGTATAATTGTCTAATGTTGTTTCTAAAATGATAATATTTTACCATTTAGAAGTACTTTAATTACTTATATGTGAATTAATACCAAGTTGAAGTAACTTTTTTTTTCTGATACCTTGTGATCTTCAACATTAGTTCTTCAGCTATATAACATAATTTTGATAACTAGACTGAAGCAAGAAACACATGCTGTGTAATTTTTCTGGTCAACATAGTGTTTTTTGGTTTTTTTCCTGAATTTTATGAACTTGGAATGTCTTCTGCCTTACTCATTTTTTGAAGGGGGTTAATGTGAAATACATGTAACCTGTTCACTATGGTAGTAGTGTTGGAGCTATGGTATTCTAAGAATATAACAAGGCAAGTTTTCTTTCAAGTGGAAGTGATCAAACGCATAGCAGCTTTGAAGTTTGATGCTACTACTTCAGAGCTGAAAGGTTGTGTGCCAAAAATCTGACTATATTCCCCCAATAATTTATTTGTTCTAAGAACAATTAAGCATTATTTCCACCCACAAACACTTCCTCTATTCCTCAGTACTTGCATTTTTTTAGGTTGGTTAGCTGTGAGAATACATATGGCTTTTAGAGTTCTGATTCTGATTCTTGACTGGACAATAAGAATATATGTTATGAAGTCTCTAGTGAGAATAATATAATTTATTGATTCACAGTTTTCTTACCATAAATATTTCAGTATAAGTGCTTACAGTAGACTGTATTTGAGAACATTTCTTTCAGGTAACTAAATCATTAGAGTATTTTCAGAAATACATCATACAAGAGTGAAAAACATAATTTGAAGCAAATTTAATATTTGGGTTGAAATTATATTTGTACAAATATATTTTTGTAACTATTTTACTGAGCTCCCTAGAAAACTCATTCTTTTCCAGCCCTTTCTAGGCAGCAGAGTAGAGGCAATGGGAGAAATTTATAGGCTATCCATGGACAGATGTGCAAGCAGCTCTGCAAAGAATTTAAAAAAAAAATAAATCAGCAGGAACAAAATGGGATTCCAGTCTTAAGCCATGATGCACATACTACTTGTAGATCTTTAGTTGTTAAGAGAAAGTCTATTTGTCCCAAGTAAAACACCACTAACCACAGACTTCTATGTGAAAGAAATACTAGTTTATCTATGTCCATGAGCATTTAATGAAAATCAAAGGTTGTACTGCATCCAGAGCTAACCCGACTTCATTGAAAACAATCCTGGCAATCTCCAGGCTTTCATACATATTGACTATTGGCACAGTTTCTTCAAATGATGGACCATGATGAGCTAAGACAGGTTTTAGGTAACCATATCACATATTATGCTGACAAGCTGAAATGAGTTACATGAGCTGTATCTTGTGCAGCCATCAGGGAATAGATGTTTTTTTAATGATCCTTATTATTGACATCTGTAGGGGAAGCAGCCACAATTCTCCATGGAGTACATTTCCATTAATCATTCTGGAGGTCAAAAGGTATAGATTTTTGCAGTAATATTGTAGAAGATGCATGAGAATTTTAAAATAGGTGATTCAAGTATCTGACATCATGTAGGGATGTAGAAACAATGAGGATAGTAAAATCAGTTACTTTGATGCTTATTGATGAAAGACCTGATGAAAGTCATGACCTTCTACCTCTGAGGACAAAACCCATTCAGGAGTGTTTTCCTCATTGTTCTCCCTAATGTGAGTATCAATGCCACGTTGACTAACTAGGCTGTGTTTTATCTTGCTTTCTAATTTGATCAGAGAACTGGACCAGAAGGCACTTCGAGTAGAAATCTCTGTCACAACTACAAACCACCATTTTTAAAAGTTTAAAAAAAAAAATATTGCAAAAACCCCAAGTATACTGATGGCTCTCAGAGTAACCTGTGTATTCTGCAGACAAGTTAGAGCATCATTAACATAGTCTCACTAATTCTAAAGAATTCATTTTCTGAACTCAAGAAAGTGTTGATATTCTTGTGTTAACAATACCTTATGATCAGATAGAGTATGTTTAGTGAATACATCTGCTCTTAGGTCAGTTTTTCTGCTATATTTTTTAGAATGCTATAATTAGGTATGTGATCTGGATCAAGTAAAAAAAAAAAAGAAGAAATCTTGCCCCTTGATATTCTTTAATACAGGCTTCAGGGTGAACTTCACTAGAGGTGGTTGGCAAACTATGCATTGCTTAGTTGAGATCTGCAGTTGTACAGTTTAAGTGCTTTTATAGAGACATTGCATGGACAACACCTGTAAAACAAGCCAAGCATATGGTCTTCTGTGACACTATGGTCCATAGAAGTAGGAAGGACATGTTAGGAGATGAGCTCAGTTAAGTGAGGATAATGCAGTACAAGTGGAGGGGAGTACTTCCTTTTACCCTCAGTGTATTATCTGGGCCCTTAAAACCCTTAAATGAATTACTGAGACTGACACTGAAATGCAAATCTTGAAGACCTCAAAAAGCATGCTTTTCCTAAATTGAAAACATCTAATGGATTTTCAAAAAAATCCTGAAAGATCTAGGTCCAAGTGATTTTCATTGATAGATTTTGGTAAATCTCTTATGTAGTTTTCTGCTTAAAATCCTATTCATGTATTTCTGAAGGAAGGATTTAGTTATTGTGAACATTTGTTGCAAGGTTTAAATTTTGTATTGCTCATTTTATTTTAATTTGTATCATGCTTTTCCATTAAGGTAGTTCTGTTGACTAAAGAAGAGATATTTTAAGTCATCATTGTTGAAGTCTTAACTGTCTCTTCTGATTCTTCTTTCCCTTTCTTTCTTTCTTTCTTTCTTTCTTTCTTTCTTTCTTTCTTTCTTTCTTTCAGAGATAAAATTCAACAGGTACCCATGATATCTCTATATGAATAGCTAGTTTTGTGGTACCACAAACGATGAAAGTGTAATGTGCAAAATTCACATCCAGTGACAGTTCCTCCATATTTTATAATTCTTTTGTAAAAACAGTTTAGGAGACTTAAACAAGGACAAGAAAATGCTCTTTAAAAGGCATGACATATCATTTAGCTTCACTTAGAATCTTCATCATTCTAAAAAAAAAATCTCAACACTCAGTTTAACTGAGCTTCGTGAATAGCATTTGATGTACCTATTATTTAAAACATTTATTCTTGTTCCTTCATACAGCTTCCGAATCTTTCACAGACTGCAAACTTCACTGTCACAAATTCATAGATAATTAATCTCAAACTTTAATGAATGCTGCTATCATTTAGAAAAGATTAGGCAACCATCTGCAGGAATGTCTGGGGTAAATAGTTCCAGGGCAAGGAAATAGTCTAGATGTCCTTGTGAATCCTGTTTTCTACAATTACTTTTACTTATGTTTCAGTGCTTCTGGAACAGAAGAGAATGAAGTTATTGAATCAAGAATAGCTTAGAAAATTACATCTTATCCTCATTTTCTATTGAGTTGTAAATGTATAGAGCAATAAAGAGGCACAAACTAGCCTGTGTGTAATATATAGACAGCTTGCTGCAGCGTTCAGTAGAAAGAGAATGTTTATAAAAAAATGGTACTGTTTTGAAATAACTACTTCACTGGCTAACCATATCAATAATTCAATTATTTAAATATATGACAAAAGCAAAATACTTAATGCAGAAGTAAAAGGGTATGAAATATATAAAAAAACCCAATGAAGATACAAAAGGATTATTATGATACTAAGATTTAAATTTTTAAAATCTACATATGAATATTATTACAGTAGAAGCATTAAAATGTTGAGAATTCTACATGAGAATGCATTTCATAAAAAAAAAAAACCAATAAATAAATAAAGCTAATCCCCTGTGTTTTCATTCTTAATGTGTTACTACATCTGTGAATCTCTGGAGAGAAAATAGAGAATAAGAGATAATAATATTTAGAAAAATGTAATGTTAAACTTGATAATGTAATTTTTTTCATTTCTTTTCTTTAATACAAACTTTTTTTGCTGGATTACTATGTAAAAATTTGAATGGAAAATGTAAAATAGAGAGCATCTTCTGCATACTGGCCATCATAATTATAAAACAGGTCAGATTTAGTAGAGATCTAAGCTGCAGTTTGGGCTTTCATTCACCCCTCCTTTTCTTATTTGCCTACTTATAATTCTGCAAAGCACATGTGAAAACAAACTACCTGCTATGGTGACATTTTATAATCATTCTGAACAGGTATGAGACACTACACTAGGTTCACATGCTCAGTTTCTCCTGCCTAGGTATAGAATGATGAGGAATTTGTCCCAGGAAGGCAAGTAACAGAGCTTGCACAGTTTAAGAATGCTGTGCACGTGCAAAGTGAATACATGTTACATCTCTATGATATTCTTCACTGACCAAATCTGTAACTGAATAACCAGGTTCACTTCCCACTGAAGATAATGACTGACCAAGGGAGTTACTGCAGAGATGCACAGGTAGACAGGAGATTGCCCTGAGAAAGTATACCTCATTAGAATATGTGCTATAATGTATATTTTAATTCAGTAACATTTCATTTCTCATGTTATTAATAATACCAGCAGGAGTATTATACAATCATAGCATTGTTTGTGTTGAGGTGAACATTAAAGATCATCTAGTTCCAACCTCCCCAACATGGTCAGGGATTCCCTCCACTAGATCACATTGCTCAAATGCCCATTCTACCTGTCCCAGACCATTTTCATGAACAGGATATCCAGTTTCTCTGGTCATCCTGTGCCTGTGTCTCACCATACTCACAGTAAAGAACTTAAATCTGATCTAAATCTACCCTCTTTCAGTTTAAAACCATTACCCCATGTCCTATCACTACACTACTCTCCCTGATGAAGAGTACCTCCCCATCTTTCCAGTGGGCCCCCTTTAAGTACTGGAAGGCTGCTGTAAGGTCTCCTCAGAGCCTCCCCTCCAGGCTGAGTAACTCCAACTCTTTCAGTCTGCTCTCATGGCAGAGCTGCTCCAGCCTCTTTATTGTATTTGTGGCCCTCTTCTGGAACCACTCAAGCAGGTTCATCTCTTTTTTTTCTTGTGGGCTCCAGAGCTGAATGCAGTACTCAGGTCTCAGAAGAGTGGAATAGAGGGGAGAATCACCTCCCTTTGACCTGCTTATTTTGATGCAGCCCAGGATGTGATTGGCTTTCTGAGCTGTGAGTGCACATTGCTGGCTCATTCAGCTTTTTACCCTCCAGCACCCTCAAGTCCTTCCCAACAAGACTGCTCCCAACCCATTTTCCACCCAGCCCGTATGTATACTTGGGATTGCCCTGACCCAGGTGCAGGACCTTACACTTGGCCTTGTTGAACTTCATGAGGTTGACATGGGCCCACTCCTGCAGCTTGTCCCTCTGGATGGCATCCCTTCTTTCCAGCTTGGTGACCGCAGCACACAGCTGGGTGCCATGTGCAGCCTTGCTGAGGATGCACTCAATCAAACATGTTAAACAGCACTGGACTGTTAATCTAACATTAATACCTAGGAGCAAATGTATATTCCTAGACAAACAAATCTATTTACCTATGTACAATATGTTGTTTAGCATACAAAATTATTTTCCCTAATTCTTTAAAAGAAGAAAGAGTACATACCTACACATATATCTATGTGTGTGAGAGAAGAAATCCTGTATTTCATTTCCTACAAATGTTAACTGTCTTTTCCTGTTCTTGATAAATACAAGAGTGTATTATAATAATACTAAAAAAATTACTTTGTTAGTACAAATACTATTGCCTTTCATATTTCTACTACTATTAAAATCCTCTCTGTGTTTTCATGAGTAATAGGATATCTTTCTCACTGTGCTCATGAATGCAGCTCAGTTCAGATCTTAATTCATTCTAGTGAAATAAATGATTCCATTCAATTTGAAACTGGTCAAAGATCTTCTATACTGTTTTGGAGAGCCAAAAGAGGAATTTGTATGGGACTAGGATTTACGAAGGAAGTAGGCAAAGACTGTTTTAAGAACGTTTTCCACATTTGCTAAGAAGAGGTTCCCATGGAAATCTAATTCAGCTAATAGCTATGTTACCATTTTGGCAACTTGCCTGCCTGGTGAGGAAATATAATTTTAAGGGGTTCCCATAGAAAGCCATAGCTTAAATCTGTACTGCAGAGTGATGTCATTCACTGATGCCCTGAGGCTCTGTGTCCTGACAATGCAGGCAAGAACAAGTGTTTCATTGTGGGTCCTGGGTGCCTGCTACTGGGAAGCAGGGCTGAAGACAGGGAAGGGAGTGGTCTTGTAATTTTTTTTCTCTTTTGTCACAGAGTGTACTTAAAAGGGAAAAAAAGAAAAAACAGCTTCTGTTTGGTTTGGTTTGAGTGTTTCCTTTTATCTGCAGTCCTAAAAAGGAATTAAAAAATAATAATAATTCAAACAGCCCCCCTTCAATCCTTTGAATATATATATATATAGTTGAGAGATAATTTT
>JAOEGS010011977.1:31003-44813 GCA_025447755.1 Corythornis vintsioides | reverse complement strand
TTTTGCAAATACTGTTCTTAGTATAATTTACATCTTATATTATTTTATACGTCTTTGAGGCAGGAAGGTAAGTTTTATCTTCACAACTTTACAAATATGCTTCCTAGAATCCCAACAGAAACTGTGTTATTTAGCACCAAACTGCAGACAGCAATGTTTGACTGACAAGACCAGAGGGAACTGTGCTGTAGAAGTCCCCCTCTAAGTGCAAAGGTCCCTCCACAGTTCATCACAGAAAGGAAAAATGCAGTCTTAGGTAGAAGTCTAGGAGGTTTGCACAGGACCAGAGAGGGAAAATGACAGCAGTGACAGAATAAAAAGAGAAGCACTCGTCTCCCACTCTTGTCTGGGTCTTTATGTCATTTACTTTTATGTAGATTTCCCTATTAAAATCCATGAATTAATCCTATTAAAATCAGCAGGGACTTCTTTTTAAATACTGAGAGCAAGGTATATCCTACAGTCTTTTTTTTTTTTTTTTTCAGAAAGGAAACAGTTCCTTTCAGTAAAAGGAAAAATCACTAGTTCTGCTGGATTCAGCCTGGAAATTAACCACTTAATTGGTCACATTACTATTTATTTCTCATTGCCACCTTTGCCAAAGACAACTCGTTACCTTTGTTGAAGGCTTCATCAGCCTGAATGATGAGTGCAGAAATACGTCCTCTGGAGGAGCAGCAGGCTCTGCTGTAGAACAGCAATGTCTAACACTGTCACAGTCATTCTCTGGTGTGGTTTGCACTGATTTGAAATATAGGAAGGAAATGTCTGCATTTGAATAATTGGGGTATTTTTCCTGTGTCGTACAGCTGATTTATAGTATGTGTCACTGCATTGAATATTGAATAATGTTTGAAAATCTGCAGACACAAATATAAGTATTTATTAAAAGCTGAGTGTAGCAAAGCTAAGTTGATGTTAACTGCCATGATCACTTGCCTGACTCTTACCAGCAACTTCCAGGTATGTTTAGGAACATATTGCATGAGACAGTATGTGACTTTTGAGAAATGTCTACACACAAGCTTTCATAAACCTTTATTCTGTCTTTAGAATTTGGAATGATGGGAGATCATACAATTAAAAGTCAGCGACCTCGATCTGTTCATGAGAAAAGGGTCCCTCAGGAACAAGCTGATGCTGCTAAATTTATGGCACAAACTGGTAATACATCAGTTACATTTTTCTATTTACTGTTGTTAATTTTAGCAAAACCACTGCATGTTTCCATAATCTTTTGCTGCATATTTGTCAGTTTTCTAAGCTGATACTTTTTTTGAATCTTTTTTTTTTTGTTTTTGTTTTTCACCAGTTAAAGTCCATAAATAAAGTAGCTGAGAATTAGGTAGATCATACAAAAACATGCACTGTGAATGTGGATGCTTAATCATTTAGTGTAAGCGTGAATTTCATTATTATTAAAAGAAGTCTCACATGTACAAGACACAGGACAGCTTACTGTGACATATTAATAATTTTTTCAAAGATGTTAAGAACATGCTTCAGACTTTCTTTATAAATAGACTGAGGTCTAATCCCAGCTTTAGGCGTTTATCAAATTAATTAATTACTAGGGACACTTCAGTGTGCATACATTCAGCATTTACTATCTTTGGCCCAGCACAACGCTCTATTCTCTAGCTTCTAGATTCATAATTGCTAAATGAAATTGGCTGTAAGTCGTTTTTAATTGGATGTGCAAATTACCTAACAGTTTTTCATCTGAAACATATTTGCTAATTTGGTCTGAGCAACTTCTCCTTTAGATAAAGATACCAAAATGATATTAAAAACCTAGAGCCAAAGTAATGCAAAAATAAAAATAGCTCCTGTTTACCAACAGTTACCACAACTGCCTTTTGAGATCAATGATAAGATTTCAGTGGTGAGTTGGATTAAGTTCTCATACACCAATGCTGCTCATTTTCACATCAGTAATGGTATGGGTATCTGTTGGTAAAATCTCACTCTTTAATAGTTCCCTACATGTTCCATTCCAGTATCATAGAATCACAGAATGTCAGGGGTTGGAAGGGAGCTAGAAGATCATCTAGTCCAACCCCCCTGCCAGAGCAGGATCACCTAGACCAAGTCACAAAGTATTTTGTCACTGTGTTGAAATTTTTGTGCCCCTTAATTATTGTATGGATTTGAAACACTCTGTATTCCATAGATACTAACCTAGAAAATATTCCTGCATCAGTCATACATAATGCTTCCAGTTTATATTCACTTTAGTAAGAGAGCTATAATTTCTTCTAGTTATGTTGCATGTTGACTTCCTTAGTAGTAGGGTGCTTTACTTAACAGAATTGCAGAAATCAATATATTAATTAATTTAAATATGTGTAAAGCCAATCAGTGTAAATCTATTTGGTAAATAATTTAGAAGGAGAAAACTTCCCTCCCATTAATCAATAGGACTACTTTTATGGCTAACTCTCAGTTGATACTACTGTGAGCAAATGTAGTGGAAGATGGGAGCCTAGAACCCTTTTGTTTTCCATTATCTTATTTTTAGACAAGTATAACTTATTTCTTACATACCTAGCTCAGACTTAGGATGTTAGTTGCTTACTACACAGAATAACACCTTTGCTTCTATGCTGCTTCTTGAATTCATACAATTACTCAAAAAAAAAAAAAAATATTATTTCCTCACATAAATCCCCCAAACTTTCATAATGTCAAGTAAAACTTGTATTTTATAATTTCTAGTCAGGCATTGCAGTGCATCTATTATTGGTGTTAGAGAACTGCATTAGAAATGCAGCATTTACACCATCACCTTCTGATAGATTGTGTGTGTGGAGTGGGAGATGAACGTTCTAAATTATACAGGCTTGTTTTTCCAGGTCCTGTTCTGAAAGCATGTGACGTGTCAGCAAAGCAAATAAATTTACATGCCCAACTTCAAGGAAATCTATATTTTACATACTGCAGATTAATACATTTTAAGTAATACTGTGCTCTTTTTGGACATACTAATTTTCATCTCTTCTTCATTTTGGTTTTCCTTTGTAGTGATCATTGCATATTTTCTTCACCTCTAATGCATTCATTATCTTGTGATATAATTAATGTGATCTCTTCTTAAACTGATTCATAAGGTTTATTCTAACATATCTATCTCATGAATTTACTTATCTTTATTAAGAAGTCTAATAGTCTTTAATGTAAATGGATACTGAGTTTATGAGGTTTCTTAAATTTTAAGCCTTTTAAATATTTTATTTTGTGTAATAATGCAACAGATGCAAAAGTGTAATAAAAAACTTAAATTGTTTAAAAAGACAGAGAGATAGGAATAGAGAATTGTCCTGGAAAAGATTTATGAAAAGCATTTAATACTGTTAGAATAGAGGACTTAATCCACCAAATTTGCTGGGAATGGAAGAGTTTGTAAATGTGGTACTAAAATATGCAATCTCCTGTTTGTTTGGGAGTGATATGAGGCAGCAAAACATTTTATTTAAAAAAAAAATGTTGTGTGAATAATTTACTATACTATATTTGTCATTTTATGTGTTTGGACTGATCCTTCCCTTAGGTGTTATGGGATTTAGAAAATATAATAGAGGTAAGTGTTACACATATCAATGAGGTCTTCTGTACAGTAAGTTATGTTTCCTCTTACGTGTCAAGCAGCAGGGGACAATCAGGGCTTAGTAGTTTGCCAATACTTAATTTGAGATTGTAGGTTTAATACCACAGATATAAATATTTAAGGATTCTTAAGCAACAGAAAAGGAAAATAAAGATTATGCCGTTTGAAATTTTCATTTCAGAAAATACAAAAATATGGAAGAGATCAAGAAAATGATAGCTGTATTAGCAGATTACATGGATGATCTAGATTTAATCTAGAACATAAAGTTTTAATTTGTTTAAATTGAACATTGTTACCTAGAGTATATGTGTGTGAAGATATTTCCTGCCTATAAAATATTTAAAAATAAATAACAATCATACAGCAAGCAGTACAAAATACGCTGAAAATTTAAAATTTTCCAAAAGATCATATGCATTGTGCAAAAGGAAGCAAAGCAGCTTGTGAGATAAATTTGTTCTTTATATTCTCTTATTTCACTCTTTTTGCACCATACAACGTTAGTGTGAATGATCTTGCTCCAACAAATGTTTAAGCCTTTTATCCTTTACATATGTTGAATTATACTACGAGATTCTGCCTTTTGTGAATGGACAGTACACAGATGATCACAACTTCTTGTAATTACTATCAATTTCAGAATTCACTCCATACAAATATATTTTTTAGGATCATGTTATTGTTATTTTTCATCATATTCCAAGGGTTAAGAACAACTTTTTATCACTTTAAGATATCAAAAATATTAAATTTGTATTACTTCATTTCTGTATTTTTTAGCTATGCACTGCCACCACATCTGTGTTGGGTAATTGAAAATTTACACTGAGTATAAATGACTGGTTTACACAATGAGGAACACCTTGAGAAACATAGCTTTGACTTTTTCTGCTGTTTAACCTTTCGTCTAAACCATTTTAACAGACAAAGTCAAAGTTCAAATGTGGGGAAACCTGTCAGAAACCTGTAGTAATACAAGTATTTTTTTACCATATACATAGAGCTTATAGTACATATTATATAATAATGTGTACTTTCAGATTAACTATATTTACCACATTATCTTGCTAACTTGAACTCAAGCCATGTAACAACCTAATGAAAATGCTAAATTCATATATAGAAAAAATATTAATAATCAGTGATTAATTTTCTCAGTTTTTCACTTAACAAATTAAGAAAATCACTAAAAAATAACTGGTGAATTTTTGTTTGTAAAAAACCCCATCATTTTATCATTGACCATAAAAATTATTAAAGTAGTATATAATTTTATGAAAAATTGAAGGATTTGTGAGCCAATTATAAAGCATTCTGAATAAGAAGCAGGGTTGTGTTTTTGTTTTGTTTTGTTTTGTTTTGTTTTGTTTTGTTTTGTTTTGTTTTGTTTTGTTTTGTTTTGTTTTGTTTTAAGGCATTTTCTAGCCCTACAATTGCTTCTTAGAGGGCTAACAGAGACAACCATTTTGAAAAGGTATCTTACCTGGCCTCTGGAAACAGAAAAAAAAAAAAAGAGCATGGACAGATGACCATTACAAAACCACAGTTTCAAGTAGTATATAATTCACTGCATTCTTAGAAGATAGCACCAGAGTCTTCCCAGTTTGCAGACATACCCTTGAATGTGATCAATATTTGGAAGACTACAAATATTGATCTATCTATTAAGATAACTGAAATTTCAAGCAAGCTATTCAAGACTTACAGTTGGATCATGCCACTGATTTAGAAGTAGAAATCACATTTGTTTCAAAAAGGACTTAGGTTTAAAAATCAAAGGTATAATGCAGGCTTTATCATGCCATTGTATACTGAATTTTAATGGAAGAAGGTAATCATGAATCCACTTTTTTTTTTTTTTCTCAAATTCTTCAGTGAGGTATATTGCATATTTTTTTTTGCTTTTACTTTCTGAGAATATTCAAGGGATCCAGTTTTCTGAGCATAAATGTCTTTGGGAAAGGAATTCCAGAACAGTGTGTATGGCTGTTGATGGAAATTATATTTAAGAATTCTTTCCTGAACATCCATGCAAGAATATTTTATGCACTATTTGCTTTCAAAATAAATAGAAACAATATGCTATCTCTCAACAATAATGTTGTACTGTACTGTATTAATAAATCACATCTGACAATTTTGAACCTAATGGAATGTACTATAAGCAGTAATGAGGTCTGTCACATCCAAGAGTTTAGCACATCTGCAGGTCAAAAGCAAGGAGCATCAGTAAATGATCAAACCAAATAACCCACCATTCAATTTAAAATTTGGTAAGCAAAGTGCTTGTCTTTGGCAGGGAACTCTCAAATGCTAATGACTTTCCTCTGCTTTAAAAAAAAATATTAGAAACTGTGGGGTTGGTTTGGGTTTAATTTTTAATAAGAATTCCCCTGCTGACAGAGGTCCTTAAAGTATTACCTAGCCTTCATTCTAGAACGAAAAGTATACATATCAAAGATAAGTCCTTTGTTATTGTATAAAAAGAGTTGTCTATTCTTTTCACATCCTGAGGGCAGTGTTGTTTCTCAAGTGTTGAAGGATAGTAGTTCTCATAAAGTTGTAAATATGCTAAGCAATCAAAATGTTTCTCTCTGACAGATGTAATGTGACTGCAGCACTGTAGGTGTCTTTTATTTTCTATTCATTGCACGTTTTCACAGCTGCTTTCCTCCATGAACTTTTAAATATTTATTTTGGTGTGGTGCCTTTTTCTTTGATTTGTAAGAGCAGACAGTAATGAATTTCAGGAAAAGGATGTCTCACTAATACTTATGTCTATATTCATGTTTGTTTGTTGTCTTGAATACAGGTGAATCTGGTGTTGAAGAGTGGGCCCAGTGGAGTACGTGTTCAGTTACTTGTGGTCAAGGGTCGCAGGTGCGAACCAGAACTTGTGTATCACCTTATGGGACACACTGCAGCGGCCCTTTAAGAGAATCAAGGGTTTGCAATAACACTGCCCTCTGTCCAGGTAGTGTTAGCAGCCAATAAATGAAATTGTGGATGTTTTTGAACTGTATAATTATAAGAATTTGAAACTGTATTTTACAAAATTATTATTATTAATAATATTAATTTAATAAGAATATTTCAGTTAGAGCAGAGAAGTGTAAGTCTATTCAGCTGCAAAAATTTTCATGTAGGTTGTTATATTTACTTTCAGAACAGTCAATATATGGAACAAGAAAGAATACCTTTTTTTCTGACAGTTTCAGATTATTTTTTAAAGTCTACGTTCTCTGATTTTCACTTAGCAAAGAGAAGGTATAGCATGAGCACAAGACACAAGCTAGGAAGAAATCCAGATCATCAATACATTAAGAAGCAGAGACTGATTAACAGAGTGGGTTAAGTTCCCCTGTATCATTTGACACTGCAAGTGCTTTGCCATTTAGAATAGTGTCTTCTAGGCAGTGGGCCAGGCAAATATACTGCACAGTAGTCTTCATGGACTTTCCTTTACATTGTTCTGGCAAGAAAGAGCAACAGCTATCTGTCAGAGGAAGAAAGATCAGACCAAAATTACTCTTTTATATCTGACACAAAGTAAAGGTAACTAGTACCTTGCATCATGGTTTTGCTGCTCCTTTTGTCTCCGAGATCTGGACATAGTTGGAGTTCAGCAGTAGTTGCACACTAAGGAGAAGAGACTGGTATGTCTGAGCTAATTGCTGAAAGGGCACATCTTACTTTATGAGACTTTACCTGTGGATCTGATTAATCTGGAATGGGAAGTAAAAAGGAAGGCCTGTGTCCTGTGACTACATGCATTGTCCTCTGGATGTGTCTGAAACATAAAAAAAAATACATGCCTCCCTTTAGATTCATTAGTTCCTCAGGCCTTTGTAACATCTGATCCCAAAAGGATAATGAGCCACCTTCAGCCTCTGGGGAAGCTCACTCCAGTTTTGAAGTAAACTAAACTGTCATACAGACAGAATCCTGTGGACTTTTTCTAAATAAGTAGTAATGTGTAGAAACAAATTCTTAGTTTGTTACTGTGTCTTGAAAAATACCCAATGAGAAGTGCATATTCTGTCAGAGTTTGTGTATCAACATTATAAGCATTTAGGGAATGGAAAGCAACTTAAAAGATTTTATTTAGATAAACCATCATAGTAATAAGACCTGTTCTTAGCACCTAATGCTTTACCATTGTGCTTTAGGTGAGGAATACACATGGCATTTTCTAATATTTCAGGGTAGAAACACTGACAGGGATGAATTCAATCACTTGATATGTTTCCATATAAAAAAGGCAGTGACAGATAAATGAGTTAGGCTAGTCTGTCAGAGATGGGATACATTGCAGAACTCTCAACTTGGCAAAAATAAGTGAAAAAAAGAGAAGTATAAAATAAAAGAACAAACATTCCAAATAATAAAAAATAGATTTAAAGATTTCTTTGAATCTGTGTGGAGTATGAACATGAAAACACAGCGTCCAGCACTTACAATGAGATGCAGTTCTGCCTGATTTCTTCCTCATTTAATATTAACTAAAAAGAGAAGGCGGCATTTAAATAACCTAATTTTACAGAAGTTTATCTTCATTCTCTCTTATAAGGGATGAGAACTTTTCATATCAAAACAAACAAACAGAAAAACCCCAACCCTAATTACTTAATGCAAAAGCCAAGGTAATTATTTTTCTGTCAAACTAGAGAACAGTTAATGCTTGAAAAACACAATGTCTAGAAAACTTCTCAGGTCACAAAGGAGCTCTTTCCTTACACGTGAACTCCCTCTTCAGGGTCCAACTTTGTTTTCCAGATAACCAGTATGAGCAAAGCCTATCAATTCTCACTGACTAATAGTATCAAGATATTTTATTTTTCAGATCATCAATTGATTACATTGTAGAGAGTAAACTAGAAGCTTAACAGACAAAACAAAACAGTGGTCTCTCCTTGTAATTCACAAATAAAATGTCTACCAGAGCATAATAATTTTGTATTTGCATGATTAGTGAAAGCAACAGGGAAGACATTTTGAGAGCTGTAATGATGTTTCCTAATCAAAAGGTTGCCCCTACAAAATAAAATAATATGCAGAATGGCTTACTAGACTATACTTCAAGCATCTATCCACAAGCTTCAAAGGACCCTTTTTAAACTTACAAATACTAATGTAAGGCTTTCAAAGAATTTCTATGCTCCCTTTAGCATCCAAGATACTCACTGAGATGTTAGGGAATACATTTCTCTGTGATCTCACTGTCCCAGAAAATTCTGAGAGTGGGAATCACCAGCTTCATCATTTTATTAATATATATTTTATATGTATGTATTAATATTGAAATAAAACATTAAATTTCAGAATAGTACTTCTGATAATTAAAGTAAAATCATGAAGGAACCACTATTTTCATAAATTTTGGTTGCTTTATATTTGATCTGGACTGATACTATTTCAGTCCAGTGAATTAGCACTAGGTCTGTCTTGGTTATCAAGAGCTTTCTAGAAAAGTACAGCATAGTATTGATGCATCCTATGATATGATTTGATGATGTCTGGGCTATGAGCACATATTGCTACCTGATGTCCAGCTTTTCATCCACCAGTACTCCAAAGGCCTTCTCCACAGGGCTGCTCTTAATCCCTTTATCATCCAGAATGCATTGATACCAAGAATTGCCCAATCCAGGTGCAGGACTGCAAATCTCCTTGTTGAACCTCATGAGGTGCACACAGGCCCACTTCTCAAGCTTGTCCAGGTCCCTCTGGATAGCATCCCATCCCTTAGGTGTGCCAACACAATAACTCAGCTTGGTGGCATCTGCATACTTTCTGAGGGTGCACTTGATCCCACTCTCTCTGTCACTGTTGAAGATACTAAACAGTACTGGACCAGTACCACTTACAATGAAACATCAGTGGCCATAATAGCTTTTCAATATCTGTTTGGTTTAAAGCTGAACAAAACAAAAGCATTTAAATCCCAATAAAAATCTGTCAAAATATGCTTGTGAGTTGAAGAGCAGCATAGCTTCATGCTTCTCCCACTTCACAGCAGTTACGTATTGTGAACATCGTGGGCGTTCACTTCAACGTGATGGGGCTCCCAGAGGGGCAGAGAGAAGGGGAAGATGCTCTCCAGTAACACAAACTCGTTGTGCTAGCAATGGGTTTGACAGATAAGCTGGCAATAAAATGATTATTTTAGTCGCAAATAATGAATCTTGCATCTGAAACAGTGTCACAGAAAGCAGTAACTCCTCTGTGGGCCAGCCCTCCATCTGGTGCAATTTGGCAGAGCTCAGCTGGCTCTTAATCATCACAAGTTATAGGGTATTTGCATTTAGAAAAGGGTATTAGGTATTAAAGAAAGAAAATGTAAACTAAATATAATTAATAAATAAATACATACATACATATTGAGACATTTTAAATTAGATAAAAAGATGTCTTTTAAAACCAACCTGGATAATACTGGACAATTCTGTAGTGCATTGAACGGATTAATTCTCTTTGATATTTGTTTGCTGACATTGGTTGTTTTCTTAGTGTTATGACTTTTCCACCCTTGACTTTATTAGTTTTCTACTAGTTTCAAATATAGAAGCCTGTACATATAAAGAAGGTACTGTTAAAGTTTTATTTAATAAGCTAAAATATGTCGTGGAAGATGATTTTGAACACAGCTTCCTTTCAACCATAAATGGACAGAGGCTTCTGAAACTTTGACTCTACTCAATGTGAAACATTTTTTTGGCTTATTTACAGATCACAAAAGAATAATTCTGTGTTGCTGCTAACATGCAGTCACTATTGCCAGAAGATACATACAACCTTTTGGTTCAAGACAGTATCCTTACAGATCCCCTCAGAATATGTTTTTGTCATTTTTAAATGAAGACAACTCACTTAAATCGTTTTGACAGCATCAATCAAAACTCCAAATTAAACAATAGACTCATATGTACCCTGAAAAACCTCAGCCTATGTTTACATAGCATCAAGAACGTTCCAATTTATTATTTTTTACAGAATAATATTTTTCTAATTCGGATTAATTTAGTTTTTCTATTTTTTGTACTTTTTGCAGTTCTCATTTCACCTGAGAATCTCAATCAACCACTGTGATATAATAAAAGTATATTGTTGTTCTTACTGACTGTTGTTTGGAAACTGATATGACAAATTAGTTTCTCAATAATTTTTCTCATATACTAAAAAATGTGTAGTCTTACAGATATGCCTGGATTCAGAATCTAATACTTTGCCAATAAGAAACAAATCTTCATATAATATGGTTGGATCAGTCTATGTATAGCACCTGTTGAGAAAAAGAGAAATATAAGGGATTATATGAAGATGCAGTCATCAATTTACTAGTTTTAGAAGAGTTAGGTTTCCTGGTTTTGACCAAAATGTCTTAATTAAGTCTTCTAAAATAACTAGACTAAAGTCTGAAACTTTACCATTAATTTGGAAAGTTCATGATTGATTGGGTTTGGGTTTTTTTTTTTTTGCTAATATAATGCAGATCAATATTTAGAATACAATAACTTTTATACAGCTAGACATGTAGGAATTGGAATATTTATTGTGGGGTTTGACCACTTGTATGTGACCAACTAAAAACCTTTAATGAATTGAACTGTTACTTAGTTGGTGAAAATCTTCCCTGAATGAAGCTTGACATTTTCTGTCAGGTATGATTTCTCAGAAGGCTGCTAACAAACTTTTAACCTCAATATAGCATCTGAAATGACAATTTCCTTACTTTAATGAAATGCAATAGAACTTATCTATGTGCAGAATTCCCCTTGATCTTAATGATGATTTCATGATAATATGCCAGGGACCTGAACATCATTACAGAATCTTGCAAGTGAATTTCACCTCAGGAAATATTCTTATCCCTAGAAAAAAAGGGGTTTATTTTTAGAAACTAGGCAGGTGATACCTGCCTTCAGGCCAAAGGAAACCTACCATATATGAGATTTTCTTTCACAGTGCTGAAAAAAAAAGTGAGCACAAAACAGAAAATCTTTCTTCTGTAATGTTGGGAATCATTACCAATGACACACTGAGATGTCCTACACTATATCACCCTCCAGACACCCTTCAAACAGACAGGAGTGCAGAAACTCACAGTCATGTGATTCTGAGTGTGGTGCTGAGTCTGGGTACTAAGTCTCTCTATTTTTCTTAACAGTTCTCATTATTACATTCCTTTTCATACAGAGCCTAATACAAACCTGTGCAATTCCTTTTATTTAAGCAGTAGAAACATAACTGAAGATTATTTTACAGTGTTTTTCAATTTATTAGGAACTGTTTTACCAATGCATCTATGGAATTGTCTAACCAATACATGCTTAACTATGAGACCTTTCTGAAAATTTAACTCCATTTCTGAAAAGGAAATGTATATAGTATATAAGCACTTATGCATATTGTATATTAGTGTCTCCTACAGTGTAAAAAAAATAAGGTAGAGGCATCTTGTATGATTCTTTGTATTAATTTTATGAAATATTTAATATAGAAAGATTGGTATGTATTTGTAATTTGCTGTGCAGTTTGAAGGTGTTTGAAGTTTGTTGAGTGAACATTTTTTAAAGACAGAGTGATGCATGTATTACTGTTAAATCAGTGTATATGTTCATGTAAAAAGTATACCTCTTTTGCTTATGTGCTCTTGGAATATTAAGGAAAATAATCAAGTATATGTGCAGCCATGTTTCCACCAGAATTTAAAGAGGTGAAACAGTTTTAAGATAATAGCCAAAATTTATGATCATAACACAGTAAAAAAAAAATATTGCATTTATGATATGTTTTCAAAAGAAAGCTTAGTTTTGATTGCTTCACGTTTTTAGAGTTGCCTTGATACACAAAACATATGCTTGATTTTCAGAAAAACTAGTCTTCTGAAAATTAAGTCTGTTGTACATACCTCAAGTCAGGCACCAAAGATACTGCAATTATATTTTGAAAAGGGAAACCATATTTCTTTAAAAAAATGAAAGGAAATAAAATAAATGTGGTGGTGCATTTAGTTTAAAGATTAGAGAAAACGATTCAAAGATAAATATATTTTAGAGAAAACATGCTTTTTACAGTTAAATTAATGAAATTTTATAAAGGATTCTTTGTCAGTGATAAGATTATCAATGTACTGAGTTCATTCAAGTTGGCAAAATAACTCCCATTTAAAATCTCGATCCTGTTTATTTTGCAATCATTCTGTACCTGATGTGTCTGTTTCTGGTTAAAATCTGTTTGGTTTGTTGCAGTACATGGCGTCTGGGAGGAATGGTCACCTTGGAGTTTGTGTTCATTCACATGTGGTCGAGGCCAAAGAACTAGGACAAGGTCATGTATACCTCCCCAGTATGGGGGAAGATCATGTGATGGACCTGAAACACAACATAAACCTTGCAATATTGCACTCTGCCCTGGTGAGCTCTTACTGAAACTCTCTGCTTTGTTACAGTGCATTTGATGTTGGTTGGTTGTGATTTATTTTATTGCCCTTGGTGCACATAAAAAAAAAGTTATGCAAAGTGAGTAGAGGGTAATCATAATTATGACTGTAGTGATTAAGGGATATAATCAGGATTGTAACTCTTGAGATTCTACACAAGTAGACAATTCATAGTTTCTTCAAGATACCTTTCTGTAGCATATGATATGTTGTGTAGGGATGAGTCTTACTGAACCAAAAGGCTTGAGCATCTTATTGAGCATGGCTTAAAAACAGACATTGAAGGCCACAAGGTTTGTGTCCAATATATCCATTTGAAATATATTTGTTTAGAGATTCACTGTAATTATTTATTCATCCTACAACAAACATATGTGGGAAACCATACAGTTTTAATTACTGATTTATTCAGAATAGATGTTATTTTCATGCATGAAGAGAGAAAGGCTGACACAAACTAGGACATATTTACATCCCACTGCAGGCCTTATGGTAAGGTTATTTAGTACCTCATTTCTGGAAGTTAGTTGCTAAACCACTTTAAAAAAAATAGCCCTAACCAAGTAATCAATGCATGGGCTTCACTGTCCATCCACCAAAAGTGAAACTAACTCAAAAAAAAAAAATCTGTGTTTGTCCATAGTTTAATTTTGAACAATTTTTTTTTCAATATATGTGTATATGTATATAAGTGTATATGTCTACACAAATATAGTTATATATGTGTGTACACATATAATACTATATAATACCTAAGT
>JAOEGS010011977.1:0-21035 GCA_025447755.1 Corythornis vintsioides | reverse complement strand
AGGATAACATTTCAAGTATCATCATCTTCGGATAGATGCTTAATATTATTGAATAAAATAAAGCAACAAGAAAAAAAAGCTATTAACATTGCAGCTGCAACCTAATGATTTGTTTGCTGAAAAGAATAAGGCAGTTTATATGCAGTAAATACCATCACAAAGACAGATACTATCAAAAGGCAAAAACTGTAATATTTTGTTTATTTTTGTACTTCTTTCTTAAAATTGGAGCAAACACTGTTAACACATACACCTCACAAAAGATAAGGACAAGACTGAAGACTTACTTTTCTGATACAAAATATCTGGTTTATGTTGACATTTCTATTTAAATTCTCACTTCTAAATGGCAGCACCTTATGAGATATGTCCTGAAGACTATTTGATGTCAATGGTGTGGAAAAGGACCCCAGCTGGAGACATGGCATTCAATCGATGTCCTCTCAATGCCACAGGTACAGGATTGCTTTAAAACTATATGATGATAAAAAAAGGGAGAAATCCTTTGCAGTGTGTTAGACATAGTAATTACCATAATCAATTAAATTGAACCAGGGACATCAAGGACAATGAGAAAAGCTTCTATTGGTATGTTGGTGATGAAAGGAACACTGGGGAAAATGTGTTCTCCAGGTAGAGAGAGGAGACCTGACTATCTGGGTAAGGAGAAGACTGAGGTACTCAGTGACTTGTTTCAGGCTTTGCCTCAGTCTGCAGGGCCCATGCAATCCTCATTAAGTTCAACAAGGCTAGGTGCAGAATCCTGCACCTGGGCCAGGGCAATCCCAAGGACAAATACAGGCTAAGCAGCTAATGGATTGATCACAGCCCTGCAGAGAAGGCCTTTGGGGTACTAGTGGATGACAAACTGAATATGAGCCAGCAGTGTGTGCTTGTAGCCCAGAAAGCCAATCGTGTCCTGGGCTGCACCAAAAGCAGCAAGTCAAGGGAGGTGATGCTCCCCCTCTGCTCCACACTTGTGACACCCTACCTGGAGTACTGCATTCAGCTTTTGGGGCTCCAACAAAAGGAAAACATGGACCTGCTCTAGCAGGAGGGCCACAAAGATGATCAAGGGGCTGGAGTGCTTCCCCTGTGAGGCTGAGAGAGTTTGAGTTGTTTAGCCTGGAGAAGGGAAGGCTCTGGGGAGACCTTGTAGCAGCCTTCCAGTGCCTGAAGGGAGCCTACAGGCAACATAGGGAGGGACTGACTTTCCATCTGGGAGTGTAGTGATAGGACATGGGGTGATGGTTTTAAACTGAAAGAGGGTAGATTTAGATCAGATTTAAATGATTGACTGTGAGTACAGTGAGACACAGGCACAGGTTGCCCAGAGATGCTGAGGATGCTCCAAAACTGAAAATGTTCTAGGAGAGGTAGAATGGACCTTTGAGCAACCTGACCTGATAGAGGGTGTCCCTGCCCAAAGCAAAGGGGTTCTAAGTAGATTATCTTTAATGTGCTTTCTAATCCAAACCATTCTATGATTCTGAATACATTCTATGATTAGAATACTTGTATACAGATACTTATGCATGTATGTGAATATATGCATGAACCCCACTTATGTACATGTATATACTGTATGTATGTATACATATGCTGTGACATAGTTTACAGAAGTGCATGGGTCTGTGGTGTATATATATGCACACACACACACACACATATATGCACTATAGCCAGGGAGAAAAAGCTCAGAAGAAATCAATTTGACAGGATCTATCTGGCAAAGTAATGAAAAACAGAAAAATCTCTTTAGTTAGGAAAACACTGCTATAAACCCACCAAGTGAATGTTTAAATATGTTTCAGAATCTTACTTCTCTTTACATACTGATGATCATTTCATGAAATTGTTTCTTTGTATGCTTTAAAAAAAACCAGGGAATGTAGCTTCAATAAGGTTCACTCTGTGCAATTGTTCTCACTCATATAAATATTTTCTGTCTTCTTTGTGACTTACAGGCACCACTAGCAGACGCTGCTCTCTCAGTGTTCATGGAGTGGCCTTCTGGGAACATCCAAGCTTTGCTAGATGCATATCAAATGAGTACAGACACTTGCAGCATTCAGTAGGTGCAAAGCCAGCTTTAGTACTTGCTCTGTTTATTCATTACTAATCGTTGGTGTGAAAAAAAATTTACTTATTTACTTTCAAGTCAGATTTCTGATAAGAAATGCCAGGAGAAAGAGACTTAAAAGGGAATATTTATATTAATGTAAATTATTCTGACCTTATATATTGCTAGTGTTTGAGTGAAAGTTTTTCTTACAGTAAAAACAGAAAAATGAATCAGATTCCCTCTTTTCATGTCTACTCTGTGATTTTTTTATAGGAACCATAGGTAAACATATTTTAATTTATTAGAAAATGAAATGTGAATACTTGAGATTTACTGGAAGACTCACCTGCTGAGTAATTTTGTAATACCTTGAATTCTTTAATTGCACAGTAGGAAGTCAGAAACTATGTTTGGTTTGTTGGCTGTTTTTTTTTTTGCTATCTAATTTAGAACTTCACCTTCAAATGTAACAATAGGAAATTATTATAGGGTAAAGATATTGCAATGTCTTGGAAAAAGTAAAATAACTTTAGAGGAAGAAATATGGGGGTTTTATTAATATGCTTAACAAAAAGTTTATTTGCAAATGTGCATGTTAGACATTTATCTACTGCCTAAATATGTTTATATGCATAGTTGTAATATATTGTATATATTGCATTAGAAGTATACTACTATGATATGTGCTAGATATATTGATTACATTCTATTTTCACCACTGAAACATTCAAGCAGGTTAATTCTATGAAGAGTTCCTTTGAAGATTCTCATGGCCAATGGGTTTTGCTTGCATGATATATTTCAGTGACATTCTTATTACTCTGCCTCCTTTTCCAAAGGCCACTGCTCCATTAATCACTCAGTAGAGGGGCACTAATGCAGCCACGTGCTCCATAACTTTCCAACATCTGGATCAAGTGCAGCACTTCCATGTCATGTTTCAAACCTTTAGTGACTTGAAAAGTAGTAGCCTCTCTGTCACTCCTCAAACCTGGCTTGCCACATAGAGAAGATTTTGATAAATTCATTTGAGCTGCATTTCAATTTCATTAGTTTCCATTTTCATTGAATCCTGGGAATCAGTTTCAGGGTAAAGTAAAGCAAACATTATTTTTAAAGTAACACAGAATAAACTGTCAAAGCAATTTTCCCCACTACAGAGAAATATTCCTATTTTGTATAGCTCTCTGCACATCGATCTAACATTTAACATTCACTCAGGAAAACAAAACAAAACACTAATTTGGCTGTAGCTGTTTTGTATTTTAGATTCCTGATATATTACTCTTGTGCAACAGCTGCACGTAATATGTCTAAATGTACTTCATGGCCATTGACAGCAATGCATTTGTATTTAATTTGCTTATAATCTGTATTTTGGTAAACAGTAAAAGCAATCGCTCTAGGTAATATACATAAAGTTTTGAGTACTAATAATTTAATATTTCAAAATTTAAAAAACCTTACACTTTGTGAATAAAAACATTATTTCAAAGTAAGTAAATTAATTCTCTTTTACTTACTATTTTTTTTATTTTAATAATTATTTAAATGATTTATTCATCTTGACCTGCCTGACCAGAAGACCCTTCAGAATTTTATTTTTTTGCTCTTACCTTTTTACATTTCACATCAACATTCATTCATAGCTTTGATCCTCGTGCCACTGATTCTGTAGTGATATTCAGACTTTTCTTGTTATTGCAGAAGTCATTCATAAGCTACTCAAACCATGGGTAGTGCTCTTTTATGTTATTCAGTGGTTTGACTTAACTGGCTAATTTTTGGTGAGGCACTGATTTTTTGAGGAGCTGCAAATCTGCCTGTCAGAAAGGGGTCATTGTTGGACAAAAGAAAACATTCCTAACACAGATCAGATTTATATATTCTTCTATATTTCCTTGTTCAAAATATTAAATAAGATTAGACCACACTGCGAAATAATCTTTTGCCAAAGAACATTTAAAAATAGCTAAAGCTTCTTTAAAATTACACAAGCATCTAAATATCATCTTATTGCTGAACACAATTTCAGTCTCGTTTATATGCATACAAATTAAAGGAGAAAAATTATTTCTTTTACATTTGGGAGCTGCTCACAAATAAAATCATCTCGATTTGCATCTTAGTCGTTTTCCAATTGAACAACGCAGCATATTTAAAGAATAATAAAAAATAGAGGTAAAGACCTATAAGGTCACCACCCTGCAAATGTAGGCTTGTCCCCCCACGATACATATGTCAGCTCTATAAATCCCTGAAAAGATGGCTTTGTAAGAAAGCTGTTGACAGACGGGGTTGCTATAATTTGCATGCTTATGAAAGCATCTAGGAGATACTTCAGCGTGTTCAACTGATGAATATTGTTACTTCACCAACTCAGACCAGAAGTTGTGGGAGGTATCACTAAAGTGTGTGAATGTTCCCCTAAAATCTGAGTCTAAGATGAATTCTTACCTGAAATACATAAAACAAGAGTAGGTATATAGTTTTCAAAAATTATCTTAATTTGATTTAAAGCTTTTGATACACATAACATGTGTACAATACTTAAAACATAAAAGCATGACAGCCTGGAGGAATCCAGACAAGTCTCTACCTCTTTGCCCTCCAAACAAGGCACATATGATCCAGAAGCAGCCCAGAAGCCATGTAGGTTCTGTGCCCAAGCAAATACTCTCTAAAGAAAAACATTTCATATGGTGGGAGCCATACTCTCTTGACCACAGACCCTCCTAACTTGGTCTGGCAGCTATAGTTACACTAATAAACTCAACAGGGTGATTGCTCAAACTTCAGCACTGTCAGTTATCTACACTGCTTAGCTGTTCATCTGTTAGCATACTCCCTGACATGATTTAAGGTACCAGAGAGCAAACAGTGCAGCCTTTTGAGGATAGCATAGCAGAGAGACCATTCCCAGCAGGCAATAAAACTATCATTTTCTGAGACAGAGGAGGAAAAGACAGTTTAGCCTGAGGGATACAAGCTGTGTGTGCTCATTGGCCTCAGGGCTAGGCAATATTCCCGTGGCTATTTTATTTACCTATATTCACTATTTATATAATAAAAACTCTATACATTTGGGCAGCTTGGACTGTGACTAGAGCAGTTCAGGCTGCATGCATTCATCAGCAAGACCACATCTGAAGTGCTATGTCCAGTTCTGGGTTCTTCATTGCAAGAGGGATATGGTGCTACTGGAGCAGTCCATCAGAGAGCCTCTAAGATGATGAAGGGGCTGGATCATCTCTTATGAGTGAAGGCTGAGACCTGGGACTGTTCAGTGTAGAAACAGGAAGGCTCAGGGGTATTAATGCCCAAAGAGAGGGTGTGAAGAGGACAGAACCAGCTCTGAGGACTCACCAGTACAGGAGGACAATCTCTTCCCTAGTCCTGATCTTTGAATCTCAAAATCAATTTGGAAGTATACTTACAAAAAGGAAGGAGTCAGTAAAGTTAAAAATACACTCATAATGCTGAAGATAATATACTTCTTTCATAACCCCCAACGTCATGAATCATTTATTTCTTTTACCAGCCACTTAGAGAATATTCCAGGCAGAATTACTCCCTCTGCTCAGGACAAGCATGTACTGGCACTTCAGATGCAGGGCACTGGCACACCAGGTGCAAGCAGTCTTTCCATAGGTTAAATGGAATTGTTTAGATATGTAGACCACTTTTTTGATACATATATCAATATTGTACTTAAGAATCTGTTGCAGCAATTTCAGATATATTCACAATCTTCAGTTAATAGATCTCCTCAACATCTACTTGAGATCAGGCTCTACTACAGCTCCAGTTTTTGTTGATGGGGAACCAAGTAAGACCTCCTGTCTTCTGAATTAGTGCCTAAGCCACTGTTTCTTCTTCATGTTCACACCTCTCCATATGACAGCACAGAAAATCTTTGGCATAGTAAAATTATAACAACTACAGGGCCTCTGAAGAGGCTATAAAATGAAAATATGAAAAACTGAAGGACAATGGTTTGGCTTGTAGAGTGGAGACTGACAGTCAGCTTGCATCTTTTGAGGGTCCAGTGGCCTACACAATGCATGTGTAGGAGCTCAAGGTGAAGAGGATAATGTACTTCAGCTATGCCACAAACATGCAGCTTGTACTTTTGTTAGTTTATTTTACCTTGTGTGCTATGAAGTACAAGTGCCTTTTAAAACTAGGGATGATAATTAGATCTCTTTGACTAATGGAACCAATGAGTCATGAATAATTTATCCAACATTTGGTACAAATCAGTGATCAACTGAATTCAACAAATACTGTTTGACCATCATATACAGAAAGTTGACATATGAAAAATTATTCACTGAACAAATTAAGGGACAAAAATGCTAAAAATACTTGAAGTAAACCCCATGGGAATTATTGAGTTTGCTCTAAAAAAATAATACTTAAGGAAGCTAATTAGTATTATTCATATTAAAGCACTGTAAATGGAAAATGAAAAGTGATAAATAGGTATTCTTTGCCTTCTGAAATAATGATGTAGAGCATCAAGCATTAACTTGATGAACAGAAAAAGAACCATCACAGATGATGGGTCAGTTTTTGTTCTGGTTTTCTTGAATTGCCATAGTGTGTTTGTGTATCTGCAGCTTTGCATTAAGAAAATGCTCTTAGTCAAGCATGGTGTTTGGGTGCAATTACTGCCATAGCAGAAGTTCTGGATCTTGCTAAAGTCTATTTTCTCTTTCTAACTTTGACACATTCCCATTTTCTGAAAGCTGAACTCCTTTGGTCTAACTAGCATATTTTAATCTCTTTTCAGAGTATCTGTTGGTAGCTTAATGGACTGATATATAGGAAGGAAAATTAGATGATGATCTAATGACCCAATCTTAGACTGTATAATATTATGAGGTATCTTTCTCATTGCTTATTATCTTCTTTTGATCTGCAAGCAGATAATGATCTGCCTAATTACATTATGTAAAACTGTTTACTTGAGCTAGTCTTGGTTAATTTGGACTAGTATGTTCTGAGATATGTTTTCATAAAAAAGATTATCTCCAAAATATACTAAAGTATTATTCTGCATACCTGAAATTTTATAAGTACACATTACACAACGCCACTGACTGAAAACACTGTTGAGTTAGGTTTTGCATCATCAGGAGAGATTGTAAACTGAATCTTGTAGCACAAAGAGGTTAAAGCAAAAACATGCCCTATGTGTCTGTTCTAGCTGCCACAGTCTAGCCAGCTGGGCTGTGTAATTGATATATTGAAACACACCAAACTTCAGATTTATTCTTTTGCATTTATTTCATTTCTAGGCTTTCAAGTGTATGTTTGTAAGCTATTCATTGTTCTTTCTGCAACAACTGTTTAGCCTATAATTTCTAGTTGTTCTTGATTGCTTTCTAACTAGAAAGAAACTGTCATGATTAATTAGCATGGCTTCCTGCATGACCTCTTCTTGACCTAGCATGTCTCTCACAGGAAGACATCTAGTCTTCACTGTAAAAAGTAATGCAATGCATTCTCCAAGACTTTTTGCTTTCGCTTCTTATATTCTTGCAAATTTCAATCAGCATACCTTAAGTCTGTTGAATCTGCTGAGAAATTTCATGCTTTTCTTTGATTCTTTAATGTTTTTTTTCTTTTGGTTGCTCATTTGGATAAAGAGAATAAAAACTTTAATGAGAATAAGACGTTAAACTATTTGTACTATGATTGGATGTGAATGACTGCAGGGGCAAGAGCAGAATCAGTGATTAGGAGCCATAGGCCTACCTCAGATGGTATCCAAGAAAAAAAGAGTCACTGAAGTGTCTCACAGAAGAGTTAATTTCATTTTCATACTGTCTCAAAGCCTGTCAAATTTTGTACACTACAAGTAAGAACACTAAGAACCAAGACTACAGCATTAGGAATATCCTACATCATCCTTTATATGAACATTCTTTCTGAGAGGCATAGCTAAAGATTTCTTCATCTATTCTTCATCCATTCTATGGTCAATAACCACCTAAATCAGAAAGAAATAAACCAAACTATTACTGAGTAAGATTTTGCAACAGGTATTAGAAACTGATGTTATGTAAATGGAGAAAATACTTGAATATATATCTATTTTCTACTCTGCTATGCATGTGTTATAAGTGATAGGACTTGTTGAATCAGAAAAAAAAAAAAATTGTGAAAGATTTACTTAAAAAATATTTGTAATATATCATTTAATCACCACAAACTATAATAACCCATTTGTCTGAAGTGAGACTTCATCTAAATGGCTTTTGGACAGTTTTGAAAGGATTTGTACTATGATCATAAAAAATGAGGAAGATTAAACTTTTTCATTAAGACACCTTGTTTCTGAAGGTCATCTCCAATACTGACATAAAATCTCTACTCATGCAGCCAAATTTCTAAACATATGCAGCACAGATTTCAAACCTGGATGATGAAATTTGACATTCAGTTGCTTCAATAAAAATAAAAGTACTAATTTTGGCCAATTTGAGTGATATAACACCTAAATCAAACATGCATTTGGCAAACTGGGATGCTTTTTCCTATCAAAAAAAAAAAAAAAAAAAAAAGAGGAAGCTGGAAAAAAAGAAAAACCTCTTAAATCTTGAGACTTAGGAAGGAAAAATCTGCATATGAAATACCACACTAGTGTCAAGATATTAGCAGCTATGAAAGGAGTATGGGAACTTATGCAGGTGAATCTTTGCATATCAAACTGATAATACAGCCATAAAAATGCACTTGTGGTGCTTCTAGCTCATACTGTAATTTTGTTTCCCCTTTCTCCACAGAAGTGTTATTCACAGTTTTGCAAGTGCTTGGCTAAAATATAATTTGATAAAAAGAACTCTGAGGTGAATAATGATTTGCTCAGCTGCAGCTCATTACAGATGATTTTGTTTTTCCATATTATATTACAAGGGCAGCATATCAGCTTGTCCATGTAGTCCTCACTGAAATGACTGCTGTACTCTGGGAAATGAAAGACTTCTTTCTAGAAAATGTACTGCTCTTTTTTGCTTTTTCTTTTTTTTTTTTTTTCTAGTTTAGTGCTTCATTTCTTTTTATATAGCTGCAGAGCAAAGTACACAGGCTTGGTCTTGTAGATTTGAATGTAGAGACCTCACTAACAGTTTGGGTTTTTTTCAGTGAAGCCTGTTTTCATTTCAACCCATGAGTGTCCTCTCCTGTTCCTGATCCTCTTTCTTGGCTGGAGTGGGGTCATTGGGTGATAGAGTTCACAGCCAGATATGGGCTAATTGCAGAGACTAAGTTATTTCTCTTCCTTTCTGCTTTTTAATAGTCAAGCAATCCCACTTGTTACACTCCAGGAAAAGTGTCCACTATCATCTCAGCATCTGTAACCATCTTTTCATTTCTGTCTTACCAAAGAGCAATCTGTGTGGTAAATGAAATGTGTTCCTGTGTTTGCTGCTGCTTCAGTGATCAGCTGAATGTTCCCTGATCACTTGGATATTCCAATCCAACCAGCACTGCAGCCAACAGGTGAAGTCCACCAGGGTATGGCCAGAGAGAAAATCAAATACAGTTTAGGAACTCAATACAGAAACCATTCATCTAGTTCCTTCTTAAAGTCTACCAGAACTGCAGGAACCTTCAACACAGCTGCAGAATGACTGCAAGAATTTGGTTAGACAGACAGAGGCAAAGGAGTGTTCACAGCATCTTACACTTACAGTCTTTCCCCTGCTTTTTTGCCCACTGTTTTGTTTTCATTCCCACACTGTGTTTAAGCATTTTTCTCTTGTCTGTTATTCAATGCAATACTCCCATGCAGAAATCAGGGCTCTCCAATAATGCCAAATTCCTTGAAGAAACCATTCTGTTTTGACCTGCCAACACAAGTGCCATTGGAATGACTGTATAGAAATGTACAACAAAATAAATATAAATATTGTTTAAAATAAAATAAAGATATATATTGAGTTTTAGGCACACACATTTACCAGGATGATCATGGTCTATTAAAAAAACAAAACAAGAAACTCAAACCGACCAACCAAACAAAACCAAAACTCATTTATAGTATGTCCCTCAGTGACCCTGAGCCTCAGCCATTCAGTCAATATGGAGAGCCAGGAGACTTTTCCTCAAGCAATGTTATGTCTGTCACAGAATGAAAACAACCCTCTCAGAGTGTCATCCTCTTTCTCCTCTCAACTGTTGCTCTTGTCATGTTGCATTATACATAGATAATGCAAATCTTGAAGGCATGCCCTCTGGTTACAAAACAAAGCAACAATACCAACAATAAGATCTCACATAGCATGCCAACGTGAGCAGGATTTAATCACAGAGAACTGGAGCATTTAATGTCTGTACTTAATAAAAAGTAATAGAAATCCTGGTCAGCAAGCAGTGATAAGCAGGTAAAAACCCAACAACCCCAAAACCAGTAATCTGTATAATGATTATTCATTTCTCATCCCCAGAGCCATTTGTTATTCCACTGAAGTATATATCTTATATATTCAAATTATCTAATAAGATGCTTTATTGAAGCATGCAGAAATCAAAATACAGAAATACAAAATAATAAAAAAAATATGGATGATGCTAAAAAAAGAATTATAGAATAGTTGATAGTAGCAAAAACAACCAAAAAAATCTCTTCAGCAAAATTGTAGACTTTCTCTGAAATAGGGTAGAATAAGAAGGTACAGAAAGAACCAAGCATCCCTCTAAGCTGTTCAGATTCTTCTTCTAAAGGCATGTTAGATTTCCACAGATACTAGATTTTTGTTAAAGGTTCTCCAGTGCTCATCATCACACATGGAAGTGCATATGCAGTATCTCTGCTCTCTGTGCAGAGATTCAGTTTGCCTGAGCTGAATGTCTAGACAAGCACAGAATTCTGTGTGATTAAGCTCACTCTTATGTAAAAAACAATTCTGAGAAGTATTTTGTCTAGGAAAAATTTGTAAGTGTGACAGTGGGATGACTGGATATAGTGAAACATTTCTCATTTTTCTTTTCATCAGTATGCAGTGAGTGCATTCCTTAAGGCATAGGGTGGCAGTGATTTCAGCTGAGTGCACAGAGGCAGACTGAGGCATATTATCTGCAGAAAGTTGATGCAGCAGATTGCAAACCATCACAATGGCTAAATGCAGGAAGGTAAAAGTTCAGTTTCAGGGGACTACTTAAACTTTGATGTATCTGCTTCAGGTAAATTACAGGAGGCTTTAGTCTGGGTTTCAGAATATTTGCAGGCACCTGTTACAGAATTATAAAATTGAAAGGAGATTCATAGTCCCAAATTTCTACCCCATCAGAATCAGCTATACTTGAGTTATTCCAGCATTTTGTTTTTCTTGACTGTTATTAAGGTTTCTAATACAGAAGACTGCATAATATTTCAGGTAAACTATGGTACATAATTTCCTTTACAGTTGAAAAGCTTACCTTAATATATACCCTTAATCTTCCTTGACACAGTGTGTGCCATGTATTTTTCCTCTTTTATGTTATAAAGAAAGGGATTACATTTTTTTCCTTCCTCTGTGCAGAAAATGTTTATTTACTAGCATGTTTTCATGATCTGGATTGAGGCTGATAACTAATTTCACTGATGATAAAGTGGCAAAACATTTTGTATTGCTTTTGCATTCTCCTTCATGAAATGTTGAATGTATAGAAAAAAACCCAAAAACTTGTATGCTATTAGGTTATAAATATTCAGATGTAGACCTGAAGACATTGCTCTATCTTTAGACCTTACCATGTTTCTTCTAAAAGAAGGATGAAATAGTATTTTTGAACACTAGAACAGCCTGAAAATAAACAAATAATTTGTAAATAACTAATTATATTAAGGGAAAGTAAATTAAATTTATATATTCTGGCTAAAATAGTTAAAAGACCACTGATAATCCGAAAAATACCCATCCTGTAGAATTTTTTCCTCTATTCTGAAAGGAAGACCTTTCTTACAATATCATTATGCTGTGGTTTAAACATCAGGATGCTGCATGAGCTCAGTTCAGTGCAGGATTATACCTATGGGAATATTTCAGCTGCCCAAAATATTTCTCTTCTTCCTTTTCAATTTATGTGCCTAACTTTAAGCACATACAATTCAGCATTTTGCTTCCAACCTTTATGCAACTCAATACTAGTAATTATAAAGGTAAGTTGAATGTAAAATCATTAATTAATATTTATTGAGGAGGTGCTATCAATTCCAGCCTCTATATTAGATGCTACAGAGGTGAGTTAATGTGATTCAGGGTATTCAAGATAAGATTTCAGGTATTCTGAGTTGTTGTCCAGAGGAACTATCACTCCCAAGAGCTTTTAGGTTTCTAATACAGTTCAGGTGGCTGTTGCAGGTGATGTGAATATTTCTTCCTGTTCTGCATCTTAAGAGAAAAATATTTTAAAAATATTAGTCCTGGGTTGTGGAGGTGCAAATTAGAGTGGTTTGCAGATTATTACCATTTCCAGAATATATTTTTATTTCAAACAGTCATTTCTCATTTCTATAGGTTTCTTAGTTTAGGTTCTTACAGTCCCCACTACCATAAAGTGTGTTAATGGTATCATTAGTAATACCTAGCCATGAATCCAACAACACCTTTACAAGTAATGAAAAAAATGATGATGTAGTTACTCTTTAAATTCATAATACTTTTCAATGTTTAATAAGTTTCTTGAGGTTCATTGTTTTCTATCCTTTTAAACCATGTCTAGCTGTTAATTTGGTAGCAATTGTGCAGTAATAAATTGGTACTCTAATGCCAGAAGTCTAGGAGCTATGACATTGTAAGGAGACATCTTTTATTAAACTTTCTGATATCTCGAGGGACAAAGGCAGCTGGATCCTGAGTCAAAGTCCAGTTAAACATTTCAGTAATTTTTCAAGCATGCATCCATGTAGTGCAGGTGGTGAGAGGCTGGGCTGACAACTGAAGTATCCCTTAACAGCTGCTTCACTTCACTATCTCAGCTCATAGAGTTTATTTTTAATGAGCCTGCCTATAAGGTCACTAAAAAATGACCTTCACAGAGAACTGCAAGGACCCACACTGGTGACCAAAATAGCTTTCTTAGTGCATGATATCACTGTGACCATAACACAGTAAACAAGCCATATGGTGAGAAAGAGACTAGAGTAACTATTGATAAGAATATTCTGTGTTTTTACACTGAAAGATTCTTGTGGCAGCCCTGTAAGTAATTCACTACCTTCAAGACATACTAATCTGGAGATCTTCACTGGTTTTAATAGCCTTGCACCAATTTATATCAACTGAGTGAATGGTCTGTGATTTTAATCTGTGATCAGGAGCTGCAGGCTTAGAACAATATTTTATAACAGTAAAATATTTCCTTTAATAAATTTATATCAAAAAGGCTGCTAATTCATGCTTTGTCCAGCACTTTACTTGCCAGTTTGTAGTCAGAACTTTCCTCTAATTAACTCTAATTTCCCCCCACTTTCCTTACCTAAATAGATTGCAATTTTCTGGTTGTTTTTCAAGTTCTGAGGGCACGCTGCTAGTCTAACTCAAGGCATTGTGGCACTGACATGGTAGCTAAGGATCAGAGAAAGGAACTTCTGAGTTGGAAGTGGAGAAGGAAAGAAAAGACACTTATGAAGCTGCATTTGGGTGGTGTGGCCCAAGAGAGGAAAGCCACAGACATAACTTGGAAGCAGCCCCTGTACCCAGCTCCAGCTGTGTTACATAGATCTAGTCTATTTCAAGAAAGCTGGGAATGTAATCAAAGTTACAGGATGAAAAAAAAGTATTTTGAGCATGTATATCAGAGGCTGATTGTGTCTCTTAAATTGCTTTCGTGGAAGTTATTTTAAACCTTTTAATCACTGTACTATTTTTGCTACATATTCTGTCCTTTTATTTGGGTTTGTTGGCTTGGTTTTTGTTGTTTGGTTTTTTGGTGGTTTTTTTGGTTTTTTGGTCTGTTTTGTTTTTTGGTTGGTTGGTTGGTTGGTTGTTTTTTTTAATGAAGCCCCACATATCCAGACAAAATGTCTGAGAAGGTCTGGAAATGACAAAAGTTATCCCTATACTTCTCCTTCCACTTCACCACTGTATTATGTTACATTAGTCATCCTTCCTTCTATATGCCAGTAATAAAGCCAAGTTAAAAAGAAAATGAAAATACATTTACAGAGACAGTGTCAGCACTTTGGTTGCCAGTTGCACAGAATTTTCTCTTCAGCAATCCCTCTTACAGGGAGGTCAAACTCAGGTCATTTATCTTTAATTTAACTTCATTCTGGAAGAACTTGTGTTTGTATACATAGGTTCATAAGCATATTTAAAAATAGGTTGTTTGAACCATGCACTCTTTTTCAGCCTTGGCTGGCCTTATGACATCTTTGCAATACATTATGTATCTTGCTGAGATGCTGAGTCAGCTTTAAGAATTAATCAGATCTACAAGATCAGATTCTTACTGAGGATTCTTCTATCAGCACATGTATTTTGGATTGCCTTTTGTCACTGGTCCTGTACAGATCTCCTGGGAGAGCTACCACTGCAGCATGGTCTCTTGGCTGATGCACAGGAGTAATTAATAATTTAATTTTAATTTCTTGAAAAAACAATCAGGATGGTTCCAGCTGAGCACCTTTGTATTGTTAGTACTGTACAAGTGAGCACCATATCCAGCTTCTACCTAAACAGCATTCTTTGTTAAATAGCCAAGGTGGCCTGGAAGACATTAAGGGGTGTACTTCTCTACAGTAAACTAGATTATAACAAGGACTGCCTTAGTATTTACTCCTTCCTGAGCTCTTAGTTGTTAAATGAGTGGCAACACTGTCTGTACAGCTGTTGCCCTTAGGAAGCCCAAAACCATCATGGCAGTAGATAAAAGACAAAGACCAGCCCATGGAGCTCCTCTGAGAACATGAAT
The DNA here is from genome assembly GCA_025447755.1 of Corythornis vintsioides. NCBI lineage: Eukaryota > Metazoa > Chordata > Aves > Coraciiformes > Alcedinidae > Corythornis > Corythornis vintsioides. Next base: position 6,061 of record JAOEGS010011977.1, on the reverse strand, counting down.
GTCAAGGAGTGGTTGGTGTACTAAGAGAAAGAAATAAGTAAAACATGACAACTTCAGAATCTTTTCAGTATAAAATCCATGCTTCTCTGATTAACATCATAATTCTGTCATCGTAGGCTACTATTCTGCCTTCTCTTTTAACAGCATGAAATTTATTATAATGGCTTTAATAATTAGTATTATAATAGCTTTAATACTGAATAGTTTTGGCTGTGTTTAGAATTTTCATACCTTTTTCTCAGTAAAGTAGGTTGTGATACTCATTCTGTTGTTCTAATACAGATTAAAGAGCACCTCGCCAAGGGACAGAGGACGTTGGCTGGTGATGGCATGTCCCAAGTAACCAAGACACTATTGGATTTAACACAGAGGAAAAACTTTTATGCAGGGGACCTTCTCATTTCTGTGGAAATTCTCAGAAATGTTACAGACACATTCAAAAGAGCAAGTTATATCCCTGCATCTGATGGGGTGCAGGTAAGAGAAACATTGTAAGGGTAATTTTTAATTGCTGGAGTTTCTGTCAGTTACTGCATGTCATCCATTTTACCCACTGAGGAAACTAAGTCATCTGAATCATAAATGTTGTTCACATAAAACTGAGATGTAAGTGTAGAACAGAAAAAGATTCAGCCATGTTTGATGAGACAAACATCCAGAAAAGACCAGCAAGTGAAAAATGGAAATTTATTTCTTTGTAAACTTTAGAGTATCTTTCTTTTTCAGGGTTCAGTTTGATCGATAGGGATGTGTTGCTATTTTTATTCACCAAGCAGTTCATTAATGTTGTTTGTTCTAGTTCATTTCGGTTCAAAAATCTATCCACAGTGTTCAGTTATGTAATTCTGGCACTGCTTCTTCAGTTCAAACAAATAAAGCTCATTAGAAGTGCAGAGGAGTGATGGATAGTACATTTGATATGAGTTTTCTATTTCATATATTAGATTAACTCTTCTTGTGCCAATTAATTTAGTAATATTTTTTGAATAGTTATTTTCAAAAAGTATTTTGGCTGGACATATTTTTTTTTTCAATTGTAGAAAAGTCAATATTTTCTCCTCCTTTCATAAGTTCTACTATTAAACAAATTATTTACTGAAAATCTTTCATGCCTTCAGCAGTCTGACAGGTCATTGTGACTTATTCATGATTCAGACACTACAAAATCTGTGTTAGAATCAGCCTTGAGAAGCTACTTGGCAGAAGTAATTTTGTTCATAGGTGTAGCAGGTCTGGTCATTTGCATGACATGAGAGAAAATTTGTTTCTTTTCTTATTATGTCAGTGCCAAAGGTTCTGTTTCCTTCAGCAATGTAGGTCTGTTCCCAAAATATGTAATGATATTCTGGCAGAATTTTGTAAAATGATTAGTACTATTTGAGTAATTTTTAATTACTCATTTTGAAGTGAAGAAATGAGAAAAGACAAACATTTGTAAACCATATTTAAAAAAAATAGAGAAGAATTAAAAAGAAATAAAAACAAATAATTGTATTTCAGGATTTAGATGCTTAAATACTAAGAGCTATTTAATCTCACTGAAAAAAAAAAAAAAGACACTGGATCACAAAAATAAAAGTTTAACAAATTGCAACCTAAGGTAAAATAAAAATACAAATTAATAATTTTAAAGACAGTGTGTGAAATCAGAATGAAGAATAATTTTTGCACAGGGGTGCATTGCTTGTGTTACTGATTTCTCATTATAAAATTTGAAATACTGGCTCAGCAATATCAGTTAAAATTTGAATGTGAATTTCTGAGCAATGATGATTTTCCCATATATAAACATGTCATATGTCACCATACTCTGGAGAATTGTATTTAATTTTTATTTTCAGTGTCATATATTATCATACTTTCTAGTCCATCAAGGTGAAAAAAAAAAAAAAAAAAAAGTTAAAAATAATTTGCACAAATATATCCAGATTCTATTTCTGAGGAAACTCTGTGTGATAGAATTAATAGAATCATTGAATGTTTAGGGCCAGAAGGGATCTCCAAAGGTCATCTAGTCCAGGTAAATGTAGAATTTCTTATGTGTTGGTTTTCTGTTTTAAAGGTGTTCTCAGAAAAGCATGATTGAGTTTTCAAATCCCTGAAAGCCATGATTTATCATTTTGCATGATCCCAGAGAAGTAGACTGTGAATTATGGGTAATAGTATTTTTAAAGGTCCATACAAAACCATACTTCCCCTTCAGTGAAATGAAGAAAGGAAAATTATATGTGTCTGAGTATATTTATTTCTTGTACATTCCATCCATCTGCATAGTTCCTCTACTGTTTACATTCTCTGGTTTATATCCAGTATTAATATTAATGAATAGTGCAAAAGATGTGATTCAGAGAATCCATAACAAAATGAATGAACAGAAAAGTGACATCAAATTTGAAAACTTTACACAAACTACTCAAAACAAAGGTTCCACCACCTCATATGCTGCATAAAAAATGCCACTTGTTTAGGCAGACAGGTATCAAGAGCAAAACTAAGCTTCCAAAGTATGCATGTCTAGTCCTAAATTATTTATTACATAGCTGGTTTTGTACACTTTCACCTTCTCTGCAACAGTATTTACATATACATTGCATATACAGGGTATAAAGAAAAATAATGAGGCAGTTAAACAATATGAAAGGTATCCTGAATCAGTGAATAAAACTAGTGCAGTACCAGGAACAGCAGAATCCAAGTCATCCCATTATTCTGTGAGCAAGGTCTTTCACATCTTATGGGAATTACTTTAAAATACACTGTGTAGGCACACTCTAGAGTCTATAAGATGGCCACTGTGCTATTACTTGTGTAAGAAGAATGCTACCTGGATGATAATTAAAATTTTAATTGATCTAAGCAAGGTTTGGGGAAGCTTCCCAGAAGCAGTCCAAGAGTGCTTGAATTACCCACTAAGGACAGGATGGCCAGAAAGCAACTGCATTTCAGGACAGGATGGCAAAGTGAGTTACAAATCCCCTGATCCAGTGACCAACATGAAACAAGGTTTCTCCCCAAAGAAATTTTAGCTGTATAATCCCATTTATATTAGCCACAGGGACCATTGCTGTCAGTCAGAGATTAACAGGATTGCCCAATGCTTTTTCCTCCCAACCTTCCCCCTCCCACACACACACTCCCTATGCTGAAGTCCAAATGGAGGTGATTTAAGGCTATCTATTAAATCCTCTGAGGGAGGAATTCCTCTCTAGCTGAATAAAAGGATTTATGACAGCTTTATTCCTGCAGAGAGGGTCAAAGAACTTGGACTGGAACACAGAACTGCAGCCATTGTATTACAGAAGAAAACGACTGAAAGGAAGGAAATTAAATTAGGAAAACATAATTGTCCATTCCTGACTGTAACTGTCATTGTCCTCAGAAAAACCTCAGCAAAAATAAACTTGACTCTGGCTGTCACAACATTTCTATAGTGGACAGTTTAGTAATACACAATCCCTTCCATGAAAGGAAGAAACTTGATTCTACAAGGAGGTCCAGTGTTTACTTCAGTAATACCATCAGATCACATCCATAATGCTTCTAAAATTTAGCCTTCATACCTGTCAATCATTTTACTAAAAGGCTGTGTTGTTTCTTGCAGCATTAATGCAATAAACAAGAGAACAGTTGAAGTATGTGAAAGACTTTTTTAACCACTCTACCCCTGTCACAGTTTTGGGGTGCATCTCCTTTCTACTCATCATCAAAGCAGCAAAGCCATTTAATTGGCTCTCAATTTAACTCACAAAGCACTGGTATTACTGACTGAAAAAATCTTCATACATTTCAGCATCCGATGCTATCACAAATATGACATCAACCAGAGATTGAAATAGAGAAAAAAAAGGGTCTCAAGAAGCAAGACATCCTTGTCACTAGGTTCATATATACCATTTATGGTTTATTGGCAAGTAAACAGTACACACTGAATTAGCTGTTGCTTATCTTTTGTCTGTGCTTGAGTCTGGGATTATTTATAAAGTTTTCCACATATAGTTTCTATTACTTCTTGGTCAGTTTAATATCATGTACCTAAAATAAATATAATATTTAATAATCACATAACATTATTTGCAAAACTGTGCCACCCATACCTCTTGAGTGATTTTCAGGCTATTGTAATTAGGCTTAGACTGTGCAGGGGAATCAGTGGCTGCAAAACTAGCTTTGCACCATCTCCTTGGTGTGATAAATGATCCCACCATGGGCTCCATGATGCTACAGCTAGACTACTGCTGGCACCCTAAAAAGTTAAAAGTTAGCTAGAAGTTCTGTCCACTGTATCTCCATGGTGTTATGCTGGAAAAGCTTTAAAAAGTGTTTTAATGAGGTAAAATACCCCTAAGGCTGACTCTAGCTAGTAGAACACTTCTCCAGAATCATAATGTCCTGGCATAGATGTGGTTATAGTGCCATGAAACTGCTTTGTCCAGTATAGGTTATTTTACCTGGGGGATCAATAAATGTGTACATTTTTCCTAGCTGAAGTTACATTTACACAATTACAATCTCCCAACCTGGTCGAACTGACAAATGTTTTATGATTAATACAAACCTTAATTCTTTTTATTATGCTTTATTTTGCTACTAAATACCTGAAAGAGACAAAAGGCATTTTGTATATAAAATGGTATATAATAAATACATAGCTACATTTTCTTATCTTCAGCTCGACTAAAGATTTCCCTTCTATATAACTGCAAATTGGATCAAACTATGAGAACATTTTCTTTTATGTCTTATCTTTAATCCCCATCATCCTATTCCAATGCACACTTGTCATTTTCACAGGAGCTTGCTCAGCCATTTCCTTACTTTTCCTGAAGTTTTGTGTTACTGAAGCTTATGGATATTTTGCTACTGACTTCAGTGAAAGAATTGTGCTTGTTGTACAGAATTATTTTGCCCAAGTTCACCAAAGTGTCTGTCTTCTCTATATTAAAACTACATCAAAGCAAATTTTTTTCCATGTAAATGTTATGGTTAGCCTAATTAACTTCCTCATGGCATGGCAAAGAGGATCCTCTTGCTTGTCAAGTAGTTAGTGGTAGGACTAGATTAGACTAGTAAGAATGTTTTTATGTTAAAATAGATTTCAAAAGTTTTATTTGAATTTCTGTCTACAGTGGTTTAATTTTATGGCTGTAAGACACCTAAAATGTTTGCAGTATCTCATTTTTTCAAATTAATGTCTTTTCAAGCACAGCCACAGCATCAATAGTACACTAAGTTTGGAAGTTATTTCTGCTCTCATTTCAGTCACTATGCAGTTGGATGCTTTGTACTTCCATTAAATAGTTTCTAGAATGAGAAACAGATTATATGGTGAGAAAGGAACTATTAACTATGAAATATATATGCCCCTTCACCAGTCTAATATATTATTTTGTTGTATCATATCTTCCACTGATAGAAAAGAAGGTGCAGAACTGTATTTGTAGTGGGAAAAGGAAAACTGTCTTAATGTCAACTTAAGGATATTACTGTTTATGTCATTGAAAGTCATTTTACTTTGTGTTTTATGTAATTGATCTTTCAGAACTTCTTTCAAATTATTAGTAACCTCTTAGATGAAGAAAACAAAGAGAAATGGGAAGATGCACAACAGGTAGGATTTGCATTTTATAACTCATCAGTTTAAAAAAATGGGAACTCTGTATGGTGACATTCACTGTACCAGAAGCCACAGGATATTTCAGGAAGTCATGATAATGACAATAATAATAGATATTTTCATGAACATGACCACAGAGCTATCAAATTTATTGATAATCACTATTAATAACAGTGACAGTGGGCATGAACAGATAATTATGGACAGAAAAAAAAAATATGGAGGTAGTCAAAGGCAGAAAACATTTCTATATGAAGACTGATTAAACAAAACAGATATTTCAGTGTGTTTACCAGCACAAGTGTGCTTGTGTACCAGCACAAGTGTGCTGAACACAGGAGTAAAGAGACCATAGCTGCCTGCTAACAAATGAGGAATTCATCAAATCATAGATTCCTGAACTATGGCACACAAAGAAACCCTACCACTGGTCTTGGAACTGTTCTT
>JAOEGS010011976.1:0-45074 GCA_025447755.1 Corythornis vintsioides | reverse complement strand
ACTCTTCAACATCTTTATCAATGACCTTGATGAGGGGATGGAGTGCATGCTTAGCAAGTTTGCAGGTGACACTAAATTGGGTGGGTGTGTCAATCTGTCTGAGGCCTTGCTTTAAAGGTGAAATATAAAAATTAGGAGCAGATGACATCCTAAATTATACTCAGATTACCTGGTCATTTTCCTTTTACATTAGATTTATTTCCCAGTTATAGTGAGAAAGTGCTGCCTTAGTAACCCAAAACTGCTCCTTGTGATAGGCTCTGGAACGACCACGGACAATCCCAGTGTTTTAGCAACACTCAGTACAAGAGAAACCAGCTCAACGCTTCCAGACTCCTCTTGCAGCACTGAGCTAAATTCGGGCGGTTTTCTCCTTTTATTGCACAGAGCTAAATTCGGGAGTTTGTTCTTTTTCTCCTTTTATTGCACACAGCACTGTATGCAATACGTAAGTGATGCTTATCCCATGTCAGCATCTTCAAGCCCCCCGTGCCGGGAGCGGCCGGGCAGGGCTTCATGCTCCGACCGCAGAGCTCCATCGCCTCGCCGGGCACCTCTGCCCAGCCTGAGCGACCCGGTACCACCGCACGGGAGGCCGCTCTCCCCCCGCCCACCGACACCATCGCGGCGCCCGCAGCCCTTCCCGCGCACGGTCGGGCCGCGGCGCCTCCTCACGCCCGGCCCTGCCCGTGCCGCCATCCCGCGCTCCGTGGCATTGAGGAGGGGCTCGGGGCCGGCGTCCTGCAGCTGGCTAGCAGTAGCGGAGAGGCACCGCCGCTGAGGAGCAAAAGAAAGAGCAGAAAGAGGCAGAGCCTCACGGTGAGGTTCCTCTTACCCGAATTTACCGCCAACGGCGCCGCCATGTCTGCCAGAAGGAGGAGCGATCGCCGCGCCGCCGACCGAGGAAGGCCCGGTCTGCAACCCGGCCTGCCCGGCGTCCCGCCTGACGGGGAGCGGGGCACTGTCCCACCGGCTCGCTCCGCCGCGGAGGTCGAACGGCGATTCTCGCATCTCTCTCTTTTTCTGGGCTTCAGGGCAGCCCAGCTGGCGAAAGTTAACGAAAGGCTGTTTGCGCGGCACCGTCGGCTCCCGCAAGCAGAGGCCGGTGCCGCGGGCCCTGCGCCGCGGGCTGGCGGGAGTTGTAGTCGGAGAGAGGCCCGGAGCGGAGCGCTGCTCGGGACCGCGGCGGCGGCGCGATCGGCTCTTGCCGGGGCGAGTTGCAGCGCGAGACTTCATCGTGACCGTCGCCTGTGTGCGCCAACTGCCCAGAGGAGGCTGCGGGAATGGGAGAGCCCCGCGGTTTCCTCTCTCCTTCTCCCTTTTCCTTATCGCCCCTTTGCCTTTCGCGCCCTACCCCGTAAGCGGTGCTCGTTGCATCAGTCAAAATGCCTCAAGTCAGACGCTGCACCTGAAGGGAATCGATTACAAAGTTTTCAAGTTGTTCTTTTGGTTTTGTTTTTTTTTAGTGAGAAAAAAAAAAAAATGATATCATCCTAAATCAAAAAAAGCTCCAGTTTCTATGGTTTCAGATTGAACTCTTCCTTACAAAAAAAATGTAATAAGTAATTTGTAAATGTTTGAATGATGTATGATCCTTATTTAAAATGCAGATAATTCAAACAGTGATATTGACTTCAAACCAGTAGATTTCGGTCTTTTGTTCAACTTTGCTAGCAGGTGTGTGGTTTTTAAAGCTCTGAGTCTCTTGGGCTTCAATTGGTGAACTACAGTTTACAATCTTTATTATAGAAATAAAAGCAGCCCTGATTGATAGGTGTTATGCTGTGAAGAGAGATGCATTTAAACTCCAAAGTGTGTGTAAGAAAAAAGTACCAGGAATGAAGAAAATGAAGAAAAAAAGGCAGTTGTCCTTGTACGTATTTGGAGCTAAGGAACAGATACTAGTTTATTAGAAGTATCCCATGTCTGAAGTCCATTTTCCACCCTCTGTCCCAGTAGTAATTGAGTCTCCTTCTGTATTACCTTCAAAAGATTCCACCAGAAGTATATATAAATTTTTAGTGCCAGTTTACCTTCTTGAACTTTATTAAAACAGTATTTCATGGTTGCAAAACCATGTCAGATGAACTAGACCCATGGGAAAGTGGCCAAATAACTATATTTACTTCTCTAGATCTTCCCTATAATGGGATGGCATAGGAGATAATAGAAAGAAAGCGGTGATTCTGGGGGGAGAGTGAACTGGCAACGCACCTACAAGAAAAAAAAGAGACAGAGACCAGAGAAACAGTTTCACAAGGATTAGTCAGAAGACAAAGAGGAGAAAGAAAAGGAAATTTTAAAAGGGGTAGGATAGTATAAAAAGTCTATCCTGTCAAGAGCAGCTCCCCTCAGAGTTTAGCTGATTAATCCATTCTTCTTAATGTGGCCTAATTTGTTCATTTAGTCAAAAGGCTCAAACTGCCCGGAGATTTCCCTTTTCCTGGTCGTAGCCATCAATCAGAACAGACCCACTGCAATGAGAACGATAGTTAATTATCCTAGGAAAGGAAGAGCGCCAGGCAAGAAGTGAAAGTAGAAAATAAGTGAAGTAACTTCACAAGCAACAGAACTAAAGCAGCCTTGGTACCTGGATACAGCATTCCTGTATCTTCATCAGTGTGCCCATCACTGCAGTGCCATATCTCTGATCCCTGCCACCTCTCCATCCCATGTGCCACCTCAAGACCCACGCATATGAAAGGCAGACATCATGATAGATGTGGAGATGCATGTGTTAATCACCCGGCCATGGCACACATAATGGATAGCTTGAGGCTTGGCTTCAGCCTTTTCAACCCCAAAGATGATAATTGTGATATTTTTTTCCTTATATATTCCCTGAATTTCATAAGCTTTTTGAGGACATAAATTTTTGAGCCCTTTAGGCCTTGATCAGGTTAGGTTGGAATTGTTTCAGGAATTGCAACAGGTTCAAACATTACTGAAAAAAAAAAAAAAATTAAATCAATTTTTAAAAAAGCTTTTCCCAGGCATTAAGAGCTGTCTTATTTCTTTTGGCATTCAGATGCAGCCAGATTGCACGCATTTTTTTTTTATCTTTTGAAGGAAAAAATCCTTTCTAACCACTGCAGATTTAATATTTTTAATTTCTAGATAATTCTTTTCTCTCCTTGCCAATTAGCGAATGGTCACATAGCAGCATGAAAAAAACCACCGTGAAAAGAGTGGATAGCATGGAGTAGGTCACTAGGCAGCTAAACTTCAGAAGCTAGATACCACATTTAGCTCCAGCTGCATAGCATTTATTATACTCTCTCTATGTCAGCAATGTGATATTTTAATGCAAAGTAGTTGTGACAGTACAGCTCCTAGTATGGATGAAGTAAGAGAGGTATCTGGATAAGCCATACCATGCATTCTGCACATATTTACATTGGCATAACTGCATCCATCTGTGCTTTGATGAGTAGGCAAGTCCATGAATAGTAATTCTTCCTTATTCTCACTTTATTTGCTGTCCTTTAATTTAGGATCTTATTGTTTACCCGGGATCACTGGCTGGTTTGGCAGACTATTTTTGCCAAGTCACTATAGGGAAAGAATACTTCATTCCTCTTCCTAACAATAGCTCTCAGCAAGTTCTCCAGTACAGCTGGGTTCAGTGAGGGACACCAGCTTCTTTCATCCTTAATTACTAGACAGAAACCTGTGAAGTATCAAAGGTAGCTGAATCTAAATACCTGGGATAGATATTAATTCCTTTGGATTCCAGGGAAAGAAGGTCCCAGATTGCCCATGTGATAGTGAATTCTGCTTGTGTGGTGAGGGACCTTCATGTAAGAGATGTTATTTTCTGTAGGTGGAAATAACTACTAAAATGAACTGCACAATGAGAACCTGCTCTTTGACTGGAATGTCTAGGTGGTTTGTGATGTACTACAGGTGTAACATTCTTAATTTTAATAATACTAAATTTATTCGCTGTGGTTTGTTGTAGCCAACTCACACACTAAGATACAAAGATAACACTGATGATTATATAATTTATTTTCTTTATATTTTATTATTATCGGAGAGAATAATTATTTGCAAACAAAAAACATTATTCCAAGGCCTAAGAGGCCATGCTTAATTTCCTACCTTTAATCTTGTCATTGTAATCACACCCTGCATGATGGAGTAAGATTAAAAAGCTTTTCTGCATTGCAGCTGAAAAAGATGTCTTGCAGAAGTGCATCTACATAAAGGGACCAGTCCTTACATTGTGAAATATATCTCTTTACCCCAAGTCAAAAGCATTTCTGGCTACTGATTAGACCATAAAACTTCCTTGAGCTTTTCTTTTGACTGACACTAACTCTGCCTGAGCATCTCAGCTTACTGATCTGTAAAAATGAACATAACATTTCACAGCAAAGCTGGAATGCCGATCGACTGGATCTTTAGCCTGGCCCTATCTAACAGAGAAAAAGCATTTTATTTTTTGGTTATGTTAAGTCGGCAGAGTAAAAACCCCTGAATTCTAGTAAATGTTGTTTATTTTTTTTCAGAAATTTTTTCTGGCTAGAATCCTGTCTTTCTTGCAAGAAGTGTGGTTTATACATTGAGATAGTTACATCAGAGTCAACTCTTAGAAAGTCTAAGACCTTTTCCTGCAGCAATTCTCAACAAAATAACTTTGTAATTTTTCTATCTTCCATCCTAGATATTTCTATTGTCACTATGGTATCTGAGCTCATCAGAGAAACTGCATGAGGTTGTTGATAGCTTGGGTAAGTAGTTTATCTAGTCCAAGGCAACAAAGTGCTAAATATTCTAAAAGTTAAATGAAAACCTTCCTCAGGGCCTGGGAGCAGGGGAAGAGGAGATGAACAACAGTGAATGCTGCCCTTCCTATGTAGGGAGGGCAATTATTGACTATAGGCATCTGAACAGAAATTAATACCTTGATAAACAGCATCAGTAATTTTCCTGCTTGACAAATGGGCCTTTATGTTCCCTGTTCAGGCTTCAGAGGTAAAATGAACATACTGTTCTTGATCATGTGATGTACTGTGAGTTAATTTTTTCCTGCTTTGGGGCTCTTAGAGCTGTCTTGTCAGTCTTTCTTCTCTATTGCAGAATAAAAAATAGCTTTACTCTTTTTTTCTTTTTTTTTTTTTTTTTGGTAGTAATTTCATTCAGCTTCTGAAGCGAACGAGGCAGTTGCTAACCTGTGACATAATCTGATTATTGTAATGATGTGGCTGCTAGTAATTGACAACTGACAACAAGAGGTGAGGAAACACACAACAGCAGAAATGATGGAAAGACAAAGTGCAAGCAAAGTGGAAGTATTTGATATAGTAAATAGAAGTGTTGGCACATCAACTGCCTTATTGATATTCATTCTGTTCAGTGATTTTTGTATCAGATTTACAGATGGTTGATGTTTTTGCTAGTTGCCAGTCCCACGAATTCAGATCATTCTGAAATGCGTGCTTAGCTCTTTCTGAACCATGTTATATATATTCTGCAGGCTGAATTATATACTTACTGCATTTTTTGGGTTTCCCATCAGAGAATGGATGTGTTGGAATAGGTGTGAAACTATAGAAGTGTAATGAGGTCACTTGGGAAGCACTGAAGGTGTGTAAAGTTGCACAAAAATGTTTGTACTACTAATGTAAACACAGGGTTTCTGTAAGCAGATATAATCATGTTATAGTTTGGGTTGTAAGGGACCTTAAGTATCATCTAGTTCCAATGCACCTGCCATGGGCAGAGAAACCTTCCACTACACCGGGCTACTCAAAGCCCAATCCAACCCGGCTTTGAACACTTCCAGAAAGGGAGCATTCACAGCTTCTCTGGCCAGCCTGGTCTAGTGACTCACCACCCTCACAGTGAAGAACTTCTTCCTTATGTCTATTCTACATTTACTGTTTTTCAGTTTAAAGCAATTAACCCTTTTCATATTACCACATGACCTTGTAAAACAATCCATTTCCAGCTTTCTCGTAGACCCCCTTTTTAGGTACTATAAGGCTGCTGAAAGTTGTCATAAAGTTCTCTAGAAGACACATGTCTGTTAAGGTCTCCTTTCTTATTTGGTTATGACTGTGCTGCAGAAGGATAATGAGAAGCAATATTAGCTGTTCACAATTAATGGGGCAATTTTTGAGACTATATGTTCAATAACTCCTACCAAGGTGACACTTTAGACGTTGGAGCACTAAACTATGTTATGTGCTTGAGTGATCAAGGCTAGAGTTTGTGGCTTGTGTTCATTCAGTTGCTTGAGTGCTTAAGAGCAGAATAGTGGAATACCTTTATCTTATGTGCAGGTTTCTGAGCTGCACATGTAGCTCTCATACCTTTCTTCTAGATTATGTCAGATGGTCAAAATTAATTTCCCTCAGCATTCAGGAACATTCCTATTCTAAATCTGACAAAGCTAAATCTCTCTCTTTGAAAGGTAGTGCTGAAAAACACCTGGTCAGCTAATCTGCACCCTCTGATAAAATGAGACCTAACCAACGGAGGAGACAAAATTCTCAAAGTTAATTGTGTGTGTCTGTAGATGTCTCACATGGTGGAATGGTAATCCTTTATGTGCTTCTGCAAGACAAAATTGCTACTATTGTAGATAAACCTTAATGGAACTACAATGAAGCATACTTCGAAGTATGGAACATTTCACTCCAAAGTTAATAACCTATTCAAAGCATGGATATAAGAAATACTGATTTGGAGAACAGAAATTCCAAGGTCAAGACCTACATTCATCATTATGGTTGGTATCTTCATAATGGGTCATACCAGTTATCTTTAACTTGATGGCAGTAAATTGTGATTATGATCTCAGGATAGCTTTACATCCTATTATATCTCTTTACAAACAACAATTAATATTTGATTTTAAATAACACTTAGAATGTGTCAATCGGCCTCATTTCTAGGCATTTGCCTATTAACAATAGAATTTTTTGTAAAAACAAATTAAAAAAATGATGCATCCCTTTCAGCCTTATTTATGCACAGTCTGTCTGCAGAAACAAAGAGCTGTAGTGAGGTCCAGTCCAGGAGAAGCTTGAGATACTGACTCTTTCTGAGACACTGAGGGAAAGGTTTGCTTGAAGGTATATTTATACTGTAACTACACAAGGACACAAAGCTATGAGAAACCCCTAAAAATGAGATAGCCTTATTCTTAATTAATATTTGATTGTGCTTTTTTGCTGGCTTAGTTTGACGTTGATTTATACTGGCAGATGGTAAACATATAAAAGAGTGATTTCCCAGAACTTTTCAGAAATTCTAGTGTCAATTTTGAGGTGAGATCCCGACAGCATTATAGGAAAGAGTTATGCCTCCCTTTCACTGGAGGAGGTCAGATCACTGTTCAGATTGTGAGGGCCTTGATAAATTCTGGCCCCCAGCTTAACATACACCTCCCACCTCCCATAAATGCTGGAAGGGACTTTGGCATTGTATACTCACAATCTCTTATTAGTGCCATTTCATTTTGCAAAAATAATTAAGCTTTCACTAAATATGGTACTGGAACCTGCCAGGGAATGGGATAGAAATAACCTCATTCAAAAGAGTAATCTGACCAAAAGGTAAAGAATATTTCTCCTGCAATTCATCTGAGTGATTAAGTCTTTTGGACAAATACATCAGCGTCAACCAAAAGAATTGAGGTGAGCACAATCCAAGGCCTTCAGCTGCCTAGAGCTCTTGATCATGTAATGTGAGACTCAAATAGTAATTCACTTTTTACCTAAATCACAAAGAAGTGTAGCTTGAGTGTCTACTGTGTTGGAGAGTTCTTGGAAGTCTGAGCCATATGTGAAAGGGGACACCACTTTCACCATCTGTGTCAACCTGATCAGCTATGAACTTTTATCTTAAAGGGTATTCCAAACCAAGGTAATCTGTATTCTAAGGGTAGATTTATTTCTTTTTTGTCTTATCAAGAACAAAACCATGGTTTTTATTATTATTGATCACAGCCACTCTTTTAATACTTTCTTGTTTGTCTACTCAAATAAATCAGTGAGTCATGTAGCCCCAGTGCTCTCAGTAAACTGAATTCTTGTCTGAAAGTTCTGTGCCTTTTCTCTCTATTCATGGCTCCATAAAATATTGATCCAACTCCAAGTCTTACTTCACATTGGCCTTCATGGATAACATGTGAAAAGGGACTTTTTAAAAGCTAGTGTCCCTCTAGAGCTAACAGCTAAGACTCCATGTTCATAAACTACCTACCTCCTCTTTAAATACTGTGCAAACACAGACTTAGAGAAACTTAAGAAAATAGTATTAATTGTTGGTATTTAAAATTCGGGGGAAAAAAAAGGGGGGATAACAAGTACATACACAGCTATTATTATCCAGGGCAGCATATCTTCTTACATGCTGCTTCTCTGCCCACTTCCTTCTCTCATCCAAATGATAGCTGGAGTAAGCCATGTCATAGTAAGAACCTCTTCAGTGGAAGCCTGGCTGCCATGGCTAGAGCCAGTTGACACAAAGACTGCTGTGGTAGGAGTAATCACCTTCCTGGTAACCTTTTGTCACATGCTGTGACATGAATATACTGCCCAAGCTCAGCCTTTTCCCAGTGGGACACACCTCACAGGTAATTGTGCTGTCAATCTGCTCACCAGCAGTTATCAACCCTCTACAGACTGAGCTGCCAGGACTCCCTCTTATAGCTTTTATTTGACACAATTGCTTGAATTTCACAGATGCAAAACTTAAGCACTGGAGCACTTCCTAAAAAGAGAACTTAGAGCTACGATCCTTTTGAACTTCTATGTGCCAAATATTTTGGAGAGCTCTTTCATGAACTGGTTGCTTTATGACATGCAGAGCTGTTTTATCTGAATGTAAGGAGGGCATAAGATGCCTAAGGTGGCTTTATTTATACTCTTAATTCTTCAGTTATCTGACATGAAAGATATCAAGGTGAATGCTGTACCATAGCTAAGTTTTCCTAAGTACACAGATGAGATTAGCCAAGCACCTTTTACAGTTCTGATTGTTCAGTCACATCAACAATTTGAAAGCAATGCCTAATAAAACTCAATAAGGCCACCACATTTTGCTTTGTGTGGGAGTACAACAGGACCATTTTTATTCTTTACTTCATATTTTGAGACCTGTGCTCTTTGTTTCTGATCTTTTACCTTGCATTAAAAAAGTTGCACCTCAATAAATCGATACTGTATTATTTAAATATTTTAAAATAAAACACACAGGGATATTTTCACTTACATTACTAAGTTGAGATAAGCTTGAATTTTAACTACATCTTGAAGATGAAAAAAATAACTTGCTTGTCTTTACTAAGATCTCAGCTGAGACTACTTACAATTTACATGTTCTAAGGTGAGAACATATGATTTCACTCTATTTTAAAAAGGTCTGAGAGTGCTCAGTCTGATTTCAGTGCCTTTGAAGTAGGTCTGCAGTGAGTCAAGGTATATACTGCTCAGAAGAATGAGGAAAGGTATATATTACTCAGAAGCAAAAAGGTCCAGTGTCTAGATTCCTATCTGCAAAGAGGAGTAAAAAAAACAAGCAACCAGCAACTCACTTCCCTCTCATCCCTGATTTTGGCAAAGTCTTTTTATCCAAGTGGGAAGTACCTGGCTGCCCAGCTAACCTTAAAGCTGTTATACTGCTGCTTATGCACTGGAGAGTGAAGGAAGTGCTGACCCAGCATGTTGGTTGAATGAATAGGTTGACTCTGAAGGACAATGAAGCTGTCCACATGCTGCAAGAACCTACTGTTAGGCATCACCCCATGCATCTTATTCCATGGTACACTTCCTACTCTCTTCTCTCAGGATATTCTTCACTACATGCTATTCTGCTTAGTTGTAGCTATTACCTTGAAGTGTTTTCAAAATGTATTCCAACATAATACACCTAAGAGATGAAACTCGGAAGATTCTGGACACATTTGGTAGAATTTGTTGGGCGCCCACTGTTGGCTTTTTGGAGGTTTTTTTAATATCATAATACTGTACCCAGAGTTTTCCACAGTGTAGGTTTAATATTCAACATGGAAATCCTATGTGGGATACTTGCAGAATGGAACTGTCTTTCCAAGAAGATTCTTCATTGACCTCACCTGGTTTTCCCAGGTGTGATACCAACACAAAGAGAGTGAGGAGAAGAAAGCGAAAGGAAAGTTAAAAGTAAAAATTGGCACATGATTTATATAGTTTAGCAAAATATGTGTCCTAGCAGAGGCTGTTCGCAATAATCTATTTAAGAATCACAGGCAAATCATCATTCCTTAAAAATAAAAAGTGCTAGATTATTAGGAGTAAAACAAAGTAGGTCTACCCAGGTCTTTAATTCTATGGCTGGCCTGCTACCAGGAAATTCCTATATTCATGCAGTAATGTGCCAATGTTTATAAAATATTGCAGAGGAAAACAGTAAAATTTGAAAACAAATATGAAATCATTTTATGTATATAGATAAAATCCTTCAGATGTCTTGGTTAACTTATACAATATGGTCAACATACCAGCATGGTCTCAGCTCCCCCTGGACATGATTCCTGCCCTTGGAGGCAGTCAGCCTGGCCCTGTTATGCTGCAGGGTGCTGGAGGGAAGATGGAGCACAGAGGGAAAGAGAGCAGAGCAGCACAAGACACACAGCACAACCTTCACTCTGTCAGCATGAAAAGCACAGGCTGTTATGAAGAGGAAATGTTCTCTATCAGAATATAAGGGCCCAATTTCTCTGTACAACAAGTGCATCTATGTCATACAGAGTCTCAGTTATGGTGCTGCCTATATGCAAGACTGATCTTATTATTCTGGGATCTCTCATTTGTCATCATTACAGTCAGGTTCCTGCAGCTCCTTAAGGAACATACTCATCTTTCTGATTAACAAATGCTTTGACTTTCCTATTTAATCTATTATTTTTCCTATCTAACCTATCTAATTTCAAGCTTGTCTCTCTATCGGTGTTATTTATATAGCATAAAATCAGCTGTGGTAACTCACATTGATTTGGCAAAAGGAAGTAGATCTGGAAAACTGCAAGGTTGCAGCTGGAGCTTGGCTGGTGCAATATATTTACAAGCATCAAAGTTCATTCCAGCCTTTTAACACAATGTCATACTTTTTTGACAGGTAAGCTCCCGTCACACCTTGCCTATGCAAAACATGAGCTCCAGTGCCAATGAAGTCAGTGGAAATTCTTGTCACTAGCAGTTCCTGTTTGTATGATGTCCACGGAATCAATGTGCAGGATCAAGTGTTATGTTTTCTCAAGTCATGCACTTTTTGTTTCATCTCAGCAAATCCTATACAGCTGAGGCATTTTTATAAGAATGTGAGCAATTTTGAGCTCTGTGGAAAATGCTGAGTGCTGTCGGATGCAGGCAAAGAAGGGCAGAAGAGAAAAAATACATTCCTTTGAACACCTTAATATAGAAGGCAATTAGGGAACACAACAACAATGAACAATCATTCTTGCTCATAATGTGTGTTGTGCTTTAAAGAGCAGGTGAGGACTCCCTGAAAACAATTACAAGTGACATAATGAAGTCCTGCCTATAAATGAATGCTACTTCAAATATTTTAGATGAGTTGGCCTGAGTGCATTTGTAAAGATTGTTTTAAAGTGGTTGGGCTTTCTTTTTGCATGAATGAAACCCAGGCTCACAAGCCCACAGCCTTCAGCTATGAGCTGTATCAAGAGGATTCTGTCCATTTTTTAATTATTTTTCCTTGTTGTATAATGCCATAATGTTTATTTGCTGTCTGGCCCCTGAGTGCCCTCTTTTGTTACAACATCTTCTGGATTACCTATGTAGTCACTCTTGCTGAATGCTAATGGATTCCTTTGCAATTCCAGTGTGTGTGTCCCCTGAGATTAACACATTTTTTTTAGAACAGCACCTCTTTTCTTCCCTTGATACTGTCTCACGGGTTGTGTGTAGCACATGCAGCCCCAGCTCTATGACACTGCCTCAAATATTAGATTTGTAAGTGTTGGCCAAACTAAATGCATGAGAGAGACATTCCTGAGAAATGATTCAGTGTCACCTTAGAGCCAAATAATGCTGGCTGGTCTACAAAAGCATAAGAGATATGAACAGGACCTCCAGAATTTCTAACTGTCTGGAATGACAGGACAAATGTCCAGGATGAACTGTGAAGGATTTATCCATGAAAGTCACCACTAAACCCCAATATTGTAATACACCCAGGTCATTTACCACAGCTGTCAAATGATGTCACTTGAAATAGGGAACTGTAGAGCTAATTATTTTTTTTTCAAACCACTAAACTGAAATGCAAGGACTGAGGTTACAAAAATGCTGTTTGAAATCCCAATAGACAGTCAGCTTGAAAATGCTGTAGAGGAAAACATTCCTTTCATGTCCTGCATTATGCTGTAGCTCTTCATCTCTAAACCAGGTAGTATCTGGATGCCACCAGTGGTGGTGGAAATGAGCTGCATGAACCATGAAGCTCTTTCCATCCATTTGGCACTGCCTTCCCTGGTGTGGGCATTGTGGTGCTCCACAAACAAGAACTCAATCTTTTGGCCTCACCTCATGTTGTTTGACTCTGCATGTGGGCTTGTGGCTACTCTTCCTGCTGCTTGAATAACCTGACAGCACTGCATGAGTTAAAGGGAATAGAGATTGCAGGGCATGCATATTTATTGCAACAGTGGATGCAGAAAAAAAAGCAATAGCAAATATACTTTTGCTTATAGTTTGTTCAGCAGTCTTTAGCTACTTTCACATTTTATGAGATGAATTACCAAAAATAAACATTTCAAAATGCTGAGATTATAAGACACTTATAATAAAATCTTTAGCAATATAAAATTTTGTTTCAGGCCAACTGCTCTAAAGTCTTTTCCCTTCTCTTGCACATGATGCTGACCTGTGAGTGCTGTGGGATATCTTAAGGTGATGCCTGTGCTCCATTTTACTATGCACAGAGCAAAGCAAAGCAGTCACCTAGGTTGCTTATCTGTATGATGTCTCTCACTTCTCCAACTGAATATATTTCAGTACCCTTCTATGCAATGCTGCATTATCTTTCTGATTTTATTCATTGCCTTTTTCAGTGATCCTTTGGGATTCATCTAGTCCAACCCCTTTGCTAAAGCAGGTTCACCTAGAGCAGGTTGTTTAGTCATGTAACCAGGTGGGTTTTGAAAATCCCCAGAGAAGGAGAATTCGTAATCTCTCTGGTCAGCCTGTTGTAGAGCTCCATCACCTCACAGGAAAGGAGTTTTCCCTCGTGTTGTGGTGGAACTTCCTGTGTTCTACTTCATGCCCATTGCCCCTTGTCCTATTGCTTGGCATCACTGAAAAGGGGCTGGCCTTATCCTCTCAACACCCACCCTCTAGATACGTCCAGCCACTGTTTCCTACACAACTCAGGATAATCCACTTTCCATATCTTTAAGTATTTTGTTAATGCCAGCACACCAAATCACACACAACATATATTTCCAGCACACAGTGATAGACCAGCATCAATCCAGTGAGCAGTAAGCCAACTGGATTGCTGCCAAGCACTGAGGCACTGATGGGTACACATGTCCACATGCAGAGGTGCTGCTGTATTGTGTGTTTTTTTGTTGCTGAATATTCAGACTGCAGTCTGTACAAATGCTATGCAAACTTTACCATCACTTCACCCCAACTAGGCACAGGAATTACTCAACTTCCATCTCCTCTTTTTTTTTTTTTTCTTGCCAGTATAGGTACACCAGCACCTGGAAACACCAGGTTTGGTGTCACCCCAAACTGCACAATCCTAGCAGGTTCCTGTATTTGCTCCATGAGATAGCAGCCACTGAGCATTGCTCAGGAGAACATCTTCCCAACACATGGTGTGAATCGATGCACAATGGTGTGTATGCAACAAATCATGGGGAAACGGAGGCTGGACCACAATAAATAAATCATAAGGATATACATTTTTACTCTGGCTACTACACATTGGTTATTCCCAAACAAATGCATTATGAAAGCTTTGCCTTGTAGATATGGAAACAATTTCTTAGAAACAGTCCTGCTCCATTATCCAACCTGTTCAAAACAAATCCAAACATTGCCAGAAGCAAATAAGGTGTCAAAATGTGGCTATGTAATACTAACATAATGAAAACAATTATAATAACTTAAAAGCAAGATAATAGTTTCAGGATATCTTAAATCTTACAATGGCCACACGATGGTCTGGTGAATTATTCTTAGCAGAGGTGGAAGCAGGGCTGTGGGTAACCTTCAGTAACATCAGCCCCAGTAATCTTCAGCCATGTTGATTTTTCTCCTACATTATTGTTGGATGCTGCTGAAATTTGTGTTCATACAGGGCTCAGCAATTGGATACAAACAGACTCTTACTAAGGGGAACATCCCATAATACTAGATTAAAAGGAATCACAAAAATCACTTAAAAAACAGCCACAACTCTGGCCATGAATTGCAGCTTTTAGATATGTGATTTTTAATCTTTCTTTCTGAGTCAGAGTACTTGCTTTTATTTAACAAGAAATATTGCCAGGTATTATGAGTGTCAATGATTACATTAGTTATAAAAGTTACTTACATAATGGGCACTTTCTGGAACCTAGTGGTTTATATATAGGTTGATATGAACGTGTGAAAACTGTAAACTTTTTGAGAAATATGCTATTTTACTTATATATTCACCTAATTTTGATTAATATGTACCTGTATATAAGAAGTAGATTTTACTGTTGAATATATATGCAGAAAACTGTATAATTTTTCACACATATATGTGTTTATATTCCATTTTATGTTTTGTTTTTTAAAATAATGTTGCTTTTGTGTTCACATATCACAACTACTACTGAAAACAGCACTTATTTTTATGCAAACCTGGGTTTTGCCTCCAGCCAGAAGTGGTGAAATTAATTCATAGAGCTTTCCTGATGTGAATATACTCACATCAATATAAAACAGTATGTGCAAAGTGATGCTAACTTGTTTCAGGACGGAGAATAAGTTGTGCCAAGACAAGGCTCTTCACTGTTAGTGGAACAGGCACAGTGTACAAGTCTGTAGTAGTGTAACACTTCCATCTGAGACACAAAAGGAGAAAAACATCACACCACTAAATGAGTTACACCAGTGCATTCTCTGGTTTCCTATCAATCGCTGAAATAACTAAAATTCTCAGATGAGTATTGTGCTGGCAAAAGTAGCAACATCTTCTGCACTGGAGATACCTGCTAATTAAACACTCGGGATGGGGCTGCCCGTTAGGAGAGATAAGGATGCCAGTGCAGGAGAGCCACTGGAAAGCTACAAAGGTGGTGAGTAAAAGTGACCTTTTTGTTAGCTGAGGTGATGAGGTCCTTTGTGTGGCAAAAGGATTACAGGAAAAAGGAGAGATTTACAGGGTCAGTTTTAACAGGCCCATGACTCAGGGTGTCTTCACTAAAAAGAGGCAACAGAAGCAATGTAGTCTGAGTGAGTTTCTGACAATAGAGACCAAAACTCTTGAATTTTTTTGGAAGGAGAAAGATCATTTCCTTGAGAATCTGCAGGGACCTGCTTCTGCTTCCTTGCAGCCTGTATGCAAGTAAACAGAATTTGCCTGGATTTTGTAAGTGAAGTGGGAAAACCAAGGAAACACCTTTTTCCTTTTTCTGTTCTGAATGGGGAATCGACTTGGAAAATAATAGTAACAAAAATATGTGCACCAGAGACGGCACCATGCGAGTGCCTGCTGCCATGGGACAGCAGTGCCTGGGCACGGAGAGGCTCAAGGTGAGCGAGGGAAACTTGCGTCACCCGAAATCTAGCCTGGTGGGACGGCAGCATCACGGTTCAGAAACGGAGAGGGGAGGGGCATGGAAGGAGATCTTCACATTTTGAAACTACAGAAACAGGTATCCTCGTTAGGTGAGCAATCTTGTCACAACAGGTCCTCATGGATGGAGTCTGTGAAGATAAGCAAACAAACAAAACGAGTGGGAAAAAGGGAAGAGAAGGGTAATGGGGGAGGTGGCGAGGGGGTGCCCACCCGGAGACGGGGCTGGAGCCACCGCCCCCGGCAGCTCGGAATCCGAGACAACGCAGCAGCGCAGTCCGGCTCTCCCAGCGTGTGAGGGAAGGGCAGAGAGAAACCGCTGCCTGTGTTTACTACTTTGAGAGCCGCGGCCACTCCGGACTCAGCCGCCGCCACAGCTGCCCTTGTTGACAGAGGACATCCCCCTCCCCGGCCGGTACAGGCAACAACCGGCAAAGCCCGAGAGGGAGGTAATCGGAGTCGCTTTATTCTGTCAAAACAAAACAAAACAAAACAAACAAAAACAAAAGCAAGAATCAGCGAGAAGGCAAAAAAAAAACCCAAAACAAACCCAACCCCAAACTCAGCCGTTTACACGAGCGCAGGTATAATGGCCACTAACAGGTGGTTGAACTTGCAACGGCTTTACGGCCCCGGAGCGGGGAACCGGACGGTGACGGGACCCTGCCCAGGGAAAGGGGCGGGGGACCGCGACGCTCCCCTGTCAGCACCGGTGGCGGAAGCGGAGAGGGACCGGCCCCTCCCCAGGTCGTCACCGCAACGCTGCCGCCTCCGCGGCCGTTGCCCGGGCTGACGCCACAGCCTACAAGTCCCGTCACGCCCAGCGCCGTCGCGTCCCGTCTCCTCCTCCCGTCGTTATTCCCCGCCCACTGTCGACGGCGCAAGCGCAGGGGAGGCGGCGTCCAGGGCAAGTCTCCCTAATGTAAGATGGTGGCCGGGCTGGCAGCGGAGCGCCCCGAGCTCGGAGATTACCCGTCTCTCGCGTAAAGGTCGTCGGAGCAGCCACCGAAACGCCTGGCCGGCCGCCGCTGCAGGTCCCGCTTCAGGAGCGTCGCTGCGGTTTTCTCCCCCTCGCTTCTTTTTCCTAGCTGCCTCTCTCCTTCCCTCCCCACCCTTCTCCTCCTTCTCCCCTCGCCTCTTTCCCCGCACGCTCACCCACCCACCCACTCGCCCGCCCTCGCCGGCCCGGCTGCAGCCGCGCCGGTCAGCGTGAGTGAGAGCCGCGCACACGCACCGCGGGCTGGCCAGGGAGGAGGAAGGCGGGTGAGTGCGAGCTGAAGGCCGGGCCGGGGAAGGAAGGAGGGAGGGAAGGAGAGGCGAGGAGAGGAGGAGGCGGGGGGAGCCGGGCCGCTCCGACTACGAGAGCGCCGAGGCTTCGCTGGGACGGCGCAGGCCTCAGCCCACCCCCCCGGTGCCAGCCCCGGCAGCGAGGGGGACGCGCCGGGCCGCTGCCGTACGCTGAGGGCACCGGGTAGTGTGGGGAGGGAGAGGGGGCGAGCGGTCGGCCCCTCCCCGGGGGGCGCCGGTGGAGGGGGGCTCCGTCCGTGCCGCTGCCCGGGGGAGGCTTTATTGATTTCCTCCTGGCCGACCCGGCGCGGCGGAGCCGCTGGGCCGGGCCGGGCCGCCCGCCGGGGGCGCGGGTGGACGGTACTCCCGGAGCCGCTCTCCTCTGCCGGGAGAGGCCGGCGCGGCCGGGCGCGGGGATCGCGGTGTGATTCACTTAAGATTTGCGTGGAAATTTCCTCTCTCCCCTTCCTCCTCCCCGGAGCCAGGCTCCATTTGCTCTTGTGATCTGCACTTTTTTTTTTTTTTTCTCTCCTGAGAGAGACTGGCAAACAGATGGTAAATGGCAGCCTCTTATTTTGGTGTGAGTTTGGACGGGCCGTGTAACCTCCCGAGATTTGTCTGTCGGTAAAATAACCGGTATGCAACTTTCCATCTCCTACTTGTAAAATACTAGAAGCTCTTTCCATTTTCTGCCTTAGCAGAAGTGAATGACAAGGCTCCGTACGGGCTCTCATCCTACTTCCAGCGACGGTTGTACAGCTCTACCTGCCAGTCTGCAAGTGAGCTGCCAGTGCCTTCATCTATATACTAAAAGGGGAGGGAAAATACGCTAGATAATTACCTGAAAATGCTTTGTAACTGCACGTGAAAGAATCTAATTGTCCATGGTTTATATATTTGTGTTAGTATGGTAATATTAAGTACACAGTTCATAGAAGAAGCAGCTCTCTCCAGACCATATGTTAATGTAAGCAAAGCCCATCAGCTAGTTGAAGCTGTGGAAACTCTGGGCCTGCAGATGTTAGCTTACTCCTGCCTAAAGTTTTAGAAGTTAATGTCAGCCTATCACAGCTTTACTGAGCCTGTAAAGATTTCTAACTTGCTGTGTTTTAATTGTATTTTAGTTTTTAAATGCCTCAACATAAGCATCCCTTTTACTTTGACTTCATATTACTGTAAATGTGATGACTGACACAGAAGAGAAACTCATACTGAAAGATAAATACATAGAATGAAATTCCCTTTATCTTCTTTCTCTCCTTGCTTTATGGAAAGGAAGGGGGGGGAAGGAAAGGGGAAGAAAGAAGAAAACAGGCCTACGAAGAGCAGAGAACAAAATAGCTGTTTGGCTTGAGACAGTGAATGAGTTTCAGATGGCCTACCAATGCTCAAATATACTTTTGTTTTCTTAGCATCTCTAATAATGTAGTAAACATGGTCTAGGATTTGTGTGTGTTGTACCTTAGGCTTTTGGGATTCTGTGATAGAGTTTCAGTGTCATAACACGATGAGCATATGCAAGCATTTAATAATTCTTGGCTGTTGAACTTGGCTGAATTGCAGAGTTCATTCTGGGAGAAAGGATGTTTTGGAAAGGGGGAATACAGTGATGAAATGATTTCTGCTTTCAACTTGAATGTTTCTTCAGGTGCCTCTTCATTAGCTTTTAATATTATGAATCTTGGAGGATCCTAACAACTTTTACAGAGAAAAGGTGGTGAGTGCATGTTAGGAATACTGCTCTTCTTGGTACCTTTTCTGCAGAAAGTTTAAGAACATCCTTACAGCGCTCACTAAATAAAAGGCTTGGGTTAAAGAAGCTGGTGAGAGAATATACATGAGTATGTGGCTCTTCTGTTTCACCAGAAATATTCACTATAAACAGATGAATGCTGTACTTCATGGCTGTTGTTCAGGAGAGTTAGAATATTCTTTGAGTGAAATATTTTGAAATTATTGTGATCAGGATCACAAGTATGGGCCCTGAAGGCTTAGCTTTAGCAACTGCTTCTCATAATTTTACCTACATCTTTGTAATAAATGAGATTATTTCAAATACAGTGTTTTGTAAGCACAGGTAACTGCTAAGTGGCTAATTGTAGATCGCATCTTAGGCCTTGGACAACTAATTTATTTGTTCTGGTAAGATGAAGCTGATCTATAGGCCTTGCCACATGTTGGAAGGAACTTACTTGCTCAGCAAGTCTGCTAGGATCAAGGCTTCTTAAACTTTCACATGGTGAATGCTGTCTTATGTTGTACAAACCACCTTTTGTCCCCCTTGCAGTTGTAGTGTTGCTGAGAACTTGACTAAGGCCTATGTGAAAGACTGCATAACTTACCTTGCTTTAATGCCCTGAGTGTTTCAGCTCTTTAAAGACCTGGATCCTTTCTTTGCTCTCCAGTGTGTGTCTTTCTGCCTACTTTGTCCTATTTTATGGGATGGGAACAGTGAGAGGAGTCAGAGCTCTATGAATAAATAGAGCCCCCCATCTCTTCTGGTTCTTGGAGAATAGTCCCTTTAGGAGCTTGGTTACTGTTACATGTCTGAGATGCTGCTTGGACATTCTGGTTCTTCCTATAACAAATTGGGAGGGCAGTGTAAGTCTGTATCAGGAAACAGGAATATAATCTCTAAGTTACAGCACGTAAGCATTTTTGCATTAAACTATTTGGATCAGTTAGATGTGTGTTTTCATCTAACTGGGGGTTATGTTGTACCAGAAACATTGATGATATGCTTGGTTTTGTCAGGTGGCATTTTTCATGTCATCTTGAAAAAGGAATCCTCATTGATCCATTTTGGAAGTAAAAAAACAAAAGTGGTGCTAATTTAGTGACCGTTCAGAACACGAGTTCTTGACTTCTGGCTAGATGATATTAGACTGGCTATACCAGCCTAAAGGAAAGAATTGGTGTTTAAAGCAGTGAGTTCCACATAGTGATTTCCACATCAAGTAGGTTTTGCAGTGTGAGGTTTTGGTTTGTGTGTGATTTTTGTTGGGTTGTTTTGGGTTTTTTTCTTTGTTTTTGCTTGTTTGGGTTTTTTTGGGGGGTGGGATGTCTTCCCTTCCCCATGGCTGTTCTGGGGCTATAACTCCAAGGTATTTCTTGTAGGAGGCTGTTATTTAAACAGCTTATAAATGTTTTCTAAATGAATATGTACAAAATAATGCATTTTTAAACTTAAGTGTGTACTTCAACAGTTTGAGGAAGCCTGCATCCAAAACCATCAGGAGAGCAAAGGCCAAGAGAAGGTTCTCCTGTGTGCTCTGAAAGCACTGTGCTGCGTTTTTATTCTGGAGCAGAGTATGGTATTGTTCATTTCATGATCACTAATCAATCATTTGTTGTTTTTATTTAGTACTTCATCTGTTACTGGTTTTCAAAGTAGAGAAAGGTGGGTTGGGATTGACATGAGGGGGATTTTTTTATCTTTCAGTTACAGAGTTTGGAAAAAAAAAAGGTGGATGTAGAGATCAAGCAAATGTGCTGCTGAACTTAGTGGAAGGTAGCTTAGCTACACCCTGAGCAGTGCTGTCAGCTTTTGATCAGGTTCTGTTTTCTTGCAAGGGAAGAAAGGAAAACTTAATCTGTCCTTGAGTGGTGTTCTAAAATACTGAGATTCCAGCAGCAGTTTCTTCCAGCTTCCTACTGTCTCAAGAAGGATAGATGTCTAATAAGCGAGTTCCAATTGACTGCAATATCTGATGTAAATAACTACTCACATCTTGGTTTTGAGGTGGAGTGTCCCCTGTTGTCATGCAGACCCTTGGACTGTCCCCTTCTGGGCTTTGGCTGTTCTGCTTGTCCCAGCTTAGCAGTCTGTGGTAGCTGGAAGGTAACATTGCAATATGTTCTATTTGATTGCAAGTATTATTAGCACTGGGAATCTGGGGGGGTGGTGTTGTGTTGGTGTGTTTTTTTTGTAGTGGTTTGTATTGTTTTTTTCTTCAAGAGATGAAGTGACCAGAGGAAAACTGTGAACATGACAGTGCAGTTCCTGTTCTTGACTTTGGCCTGCTGATGAATTCTTCAGATTTTGAATGGAATCTCAGGAACTTGGTAGGGATGATCAAAAAGCCTTGATGGGAAAGTGACAATAGACTATAGTTTTTAAATTGTGCTTCCCTTGGGCAACTTTGAAGGCCTCATTTGTGGTGCACTGCAACCTAATCTTGTGTCTCGGGCTACTGAGCTCTAATCTCAGTCTTGCTTAACAAAAGGGGCATTTTCTTCTCCCAGTGTGGGTGTTCTTAAATGGTTTCTTCCATGTAAGATGTGACACACAAGTAGTAACTAAAAGGGTAGCAATCTTGCTTATTGTAGGAAAAGATGCACTGCACAGGAAGACTTGCTACCAGTTTGCTAGCTTAATGCAGTAGAAAAGTGAGAAGCTGGGCAATATGCTTCAGGAATGCTGAATTCAACAGATAAGATTGACTTGAAAGCAGGATATATCTTGTTTTCATTTATGGTTTCTATCATCAGTGTAGGTTTCACGTGAATTCTGCTTGACTGCTGTATATTAATTTTACATTGCAAGATCCACCAGCTAAACCACTCCACTTGCAAGTACAGCATTTCATACTCTGGGTAATTTTATTACTTCTCAAAACATCTCCTGTTACATGTTAAAATGACTTACCATATTACAAAAAAAAAAACCAACAAACAAACCAAACACTACTAAAACAAAAAAAAAAAACCTAAAACAGAATTTGAGTTCAGGAATGGGAGGAAGTAATTCAGTTATATTCATGTGTCTTGGAACAGCCTGCCTGAGAGAGTTTAAAGGACAGAAGGTTTGATGAAGGTGATGATCCCACATAGGTAAGCATGTAGTGGCAGTTTTTCAGAGTTTGTTTTGCTGTACAGCCTAGAGATATAAAAAAAAATGCAGCAGTAATCACTGTATGTGTGGAGAAAGGAGAAAATGTTCCGTTACCTTTGTTTCTTTACCTTTGCTCCAAACATAATGAAGATAGGTATATGTAGCAATAGCTGTGCCTGTCAATTAGAGACCTAAAGCTTCTCTGGGATCCATAGAAGTTACCTTGGGCTGTTGGACATTGCAGAAATAGAAACTGTTCTCCTTTCTTGAATAGCTGCTGCTTCCTCACATGTGACTACTTTTTTATTGAATGAAATCTGGAATTAGGCTTCACTAGCTCATTCATAAAAAGCTTCTACTGAGAGCTCCTAAACTAGCATTAAATGAAAGACCAAAACTTGCTAGGTCAAAATTAGTGTTTCTAGATCAACTGATAGTTAATTTGAATGTGTTTTCCTTAAGAAGTGTGAACTGTAGGGGCTCCTAAACTGCTGTAGTTATGTTAAAAGCACTGATCTGAATGAGGGAGGCCCAGTAGCATTAATACAGTTCATCTAGTGGTTTAATTTTACTGCCATTTATCATATAACTGTTCCTTCTCTGAGGGATTCTGCTTGCATCTCCTTCTGGTGGCAATTTAGCAAATCAAATCCCTTTTCTGAAAAGGTAAGCTTTCCTTTTATGAAACTTCATCCTAGGTTAAGGGCCAAGGAAGTTATAACTGAGGAACCACATTGGAGAAATTACAGCTTCTTATTAGCTGCTTTGCTAATCCTTTCATTTAGTAAAGCGTATATTTAGCATATTAATGTTCTGGTTTCACAGTTAGAGGTACTAGAACATCAGGTGCTAAGTCTGAAACTAGAGGATGATCACTTGTTTTCTTTTACCTAACTTAGTGTATGTTGAAAGTATGGAGGAACAGCTGGGGAATTTAAGGAAATATCAGCTCTTATAGTCATCAGGCTGTCTTCTGTACATGGATAGTGTCACCTTCTGGCTGGATTACCATTTCATTTTTGTCTTGGATAGTAATCACACTTGTAAGTGTGCTTTAAGGTAGGTATGTTTGCATGTTTTCAACAGGGCAGCACCTTCCTGCTCTATTTGAGCCCTTTTAGAGCCATTTATTTCTTAATTCTTTTGCTCATGGTCTTGTTCTGACTTAACCTTGAGGCTTGTGATTCCCTGGGGGTGGGGCAGGGTCATACCTTGTAGAACTATTGCTCTGGTTACTACTATATAAATACATAGCACAGTGAAACTTGGTAAGAACCAGCTGTGTTCTGTGACCATATGACTCTGACAGTCTTAGGAAAACACCATACGTCAGGCAGAAACTGCTTAGAATTGGTTCTGTAGACAACAGTAAACTTCTCTGGGAACCTAGCTGACTGCTTTCAAGTTCAGTGACCAAAAAGAAAACTATACAGCAACCTTTATAACGAAGTCTGCAGTGCCATGGCTTTTAGTTTTTGAGCTTAGTTTATATAGAGTACAATTAAAGTGAAGAATCAGAAAACAGGCACTTTAAAGTACTTGTTCTATCTGTACTGTTAATTAATACTAGTTGCCATGAGTCTTTAAATTCTTTGCACATACATATTAAAGTAATGAGTAGAGGAGAAGCAAAATTTGTTTTCAAACAAATGTTAATTTGGTAGGACGAGTTGAGAGAAGCAGGTTCCTTTTTGTACTTGCAGTGC
The DNA here is from genome assembly GCA_025447755.1 of Corythornis vintsioides. NCBI lineage: Eukaryota > Metazoa > Chordata > Aves > Coraciiformes > Alcedinidae > Corythornis > Corythornis vintsioides. The sequence goes on along the minus strand of JAOEGS010011976.1, from coordinate 21,449 downwards.
TGTAGTCATCCATGCTTAATAAATGAGCCACTTGCTGGTTGAGAGGAGCAACCAGCTGCTGTTTCTGGTGTATTCCATGTGTGCCAACTCAAAGTGTGGTGAAGGTAACTTTCATAGTGGTGCAGTGCAGGATCTTTTGACATTACCACTTTTTTTTTTTTCGAGACTTGCAATGGACTGTGGAAATACCTTAATGTATGTGAAAGGAGATAGACTTGGTGTCACTTCTTTTAGCTGCATATAAAGCCAGATATTAGAGAGCACCCCCTCAAACAGCTGGCATCAGTGTATTTCTCAACTCCTTCATATTGGTTTAATGTTGGTTTGTTGGTTGGGTTTTTTGGTGTTTTGGTTTGTTCTTTGTTTTTTTGTTTGCTTGTTTTTTCCTTTTTTAAAGAAACAAATCTAACAGCCAGTTCTTCACTCTCTTAAGGTAGTTTGAGTTTCATATGGTTTCTGGTTGCTTTACATCTCAGCTTTAGGCTGTTCTGAAGGAACTGCATTTAATTGCTCTTGATCAGTAAAATCTCAGGACTGTCTCCAGTATTAAAAAGTCACAGCATTTAAAGGCTGTGCTGGGCAAGTGCATTTGCAGTCAGCTTGAACTTCTGTGCTTTTTATAGCATATATTTGTCATAGACTGACAGATTATTTGTTTGGGATTTAATTCAGATCTTTGTACATATTGGATGACTCCTTAACTTCACCTGCTTGAGTTGATACAGCTCCATACAGTTGAGAGAACAGTGGAAAGAATTAGTCTAAAATCAGTACTACAAATTGCACTTTATTCTGTGCAATTTGATGCTCTGCTTTGGAGTATTTTTACTAGATTGCTGCTTTTTAGAGTACTTAATTTTCCCCTTCTGACAAGCCATGTTGGAAAATGAGCTGGGATATTTCCCCAGGATATTTTGTAATGCTTTCCCTTTGGTTTTCTTTTTCTTGACTGTCTCCAGAATGTGTTTACTACAACATACAGGTTACCTTCAAGCAGTGGTGCATTCTGTTCCCTACTGAGATAAAGGTACTTTCCTGAATGCAGTTCCTGATCTTTCTCAACTTTGTTCTTTAGTAACAATATATTTCCCTGAGAAGTAGAAGCAGAAGATTGTAGGTTGTGTGCCAGATATGTGGGAATTCATATTTATGGTAGGAGTGAATATTGCACAGAACTACTATGTACCTGGATTTCTAGCAGTTACATGGAGTGAGTGACATAAAGGCTCTTCCATCCTCTGAAGTTCTTCTGTGCTTCTGGGTTAAATGTTTGAACTCTGGTTTGCTGTTTGAACTAAAGCTTTATCTGCAAATGCAAAATGGATCTCTTCATTAATGCTGCAACTTTCTTTAACCTGTTTTAGACCTTAGTACATGTAGGTGGTTATGTCTTGTTAATTTATAAATCCTTAAGTTTTAGCTTTTATCCCTATTTTTTAGTAGGTAGATACATTGCTACTTAAATGCTTCATAGGATGAAGTCCTTAACTTAAGAGTATTTTGTTTTTCTGCTTTGAGCACTACCTAAATGCAGTTAGGTTCTACTGCACTGCTGTATTTATTGCCTTAGGTTTAAAAGGGAAAGTATAGGGAGTTTGATAGAATCATAGAATGGTTTGGGTTGGAGGGACTTTAAAGATCATCTGGTTCCAACTCCACTGCCATGGGCAGGAACATCTCCCACTAGATCAGGCTGCTCAAAGCCCCATCCCACCCATCCCTGAACACTTCCAAGGAGGGGACAGCCTGTGCCAGTGTCTCTCCACCCTCACAGTAAAGAACTTCCTGATACCTAATGTAAATCTACCCTCTTTCCATGTGAAACCCCTACCCTTTGTCCTGTCACTAGACTCCCTGATACAGTCCCTCCCCATCTTTCTACTCTTTAGGCTAAGGACCCCAGTTCTCTCAGCCTGTCTTCATATGGGAGGTGTCCAGCACGCTCATCATCTTTATGGCCCTGAACTTACTGAGTAGATATGTCTAGTTATTCAACCAATATTTTTAGCTCTAGATTTTGAAGTGTTAATTTGCCTGTGGTTTAATCCTCCTCTTGCTTTGTAATTCCTGGTAGCTTATCAAGGATTCTGAAGAATTTTTTTTTTAAGCATGTGTAAGGATTTAATTTATTTATAGGGATTGGTGGTTTTGTTTGGTTATTGCTTGTTTTGTTGTGTGTGGGCTTTTTTTGTGTTTTTATTTTGTTTTTTAGAAAGAGGCTGGATGAGGCATATAGATCTTTCTCTGTTATATTAGCTTCCCTTTAGCTAGGAAGAAAAGTAAGGATGTGGGTTTTCCAGAGAGATAAGGAAGTCTGTAGAGAAGATTCCTTTTTTCTGTTAAAGCATCACTGCTGCTTTCAGTATCTGCAGCCCCCTGCCACTTTTCTTCTGAGAGAAAAAAAAGGCCTGGCACACATCTCAATTACTGCTGGGAGGCCTGGAGTAAATATTTGGTTACATCTTCTTCACTCTTTCTTGCCTGTCTCTGGGATTCAGTGACTGACTAGTCATGGGATGGATTTTTCCAGCAGTTAGCAATTCCTGATGGCACTTGCTTCAACAAAGAGTGTCTATGTCTGAAGAGCTGTTACTGTCCCAAAATATTTTTGCTGTTTGCCTGATAAGCAACTTTCTATGACTGGATAGAGGATTGGGATAAATGATACAGGAACTTGTATTGTTCAATTGTACAAACTTGCTTGTAATTACCAGTAGGGCACTGTACCTTACCAGACATTTATTGCATGTGCTGGAGTGCTGGTGGCTTCTTTGACAATGTCTTTTACTCTTTGGTAACAAAATGGTTAGGTGGCAGCCCTAGTAATGTACTCTCATTTTCCTTCCTGATACAGTATAGCTCAGCAGAACTCTCATTCCACAGAGTGGTGTTTTTAGAAGTTCTTCCATAACTCTAATTCTACTTTAGAAACAGAGCTACAGGCTGAACAGGAGATGCTCTCTTTAGACTTGAGGTATGTCCTAGAGAGGGATTACAGTGAGCCTAGAAAGGCAGTGTACACATTTCAGCTGATACTGTATGTTATTGCTCCTGCAGTTCTATAGGTTGTAATGGAAATTTTTTGTTGTAATGGAAGACTGTCTGGGAGATGCTTATGAGAAGTAAGAGTTTGTTAAATGTTGTCAGTTGTTAGGGAAATAGGTCTTCTACCTGCAGGAGATGATTTTGGGAAGCAGGGGGAACTAGTAGTAATCTTGTGGTAGCTATGAGCAGGCTATTGGGAATACCAAGCCAGGCTCTTGATTGCAGTGTGGAAGGCAGGCAAGAGACTAGATTAAAAGACTCAGTGTAGATAGTGTAGCTTCAGTGGGATTGCAAGAAGGTTTTTAAACTCCAAGTGGTGTAAATAAATAAGCTTATAGACCTAATACAGAAGATTACTGAATCTTTTGCACTGTTAAGTGGTGTTTGCTTTTTTTCTTAAAGTTGGAGCTGGTTACTTAAATATTCAGTGATGAAATTCTCAGAAGTCAAAAGAATTTTTCCATACACTGTCCATGGTACTGCAGCTCAGGCACTGCCCTTCCACAGCAGTAGTCAGTCTGAGAATGTGTTGGAATAAAGGTGTTTTAACATTAAAGTTGGGGCAGGTTGTATGTGTGGTGGGCTTTTTGTGGATGTTTTTCTTCCTCTCGCTCCTGTAAGGTTTTTCTTTTTGTTTGTTCTTTGGCTAGATACTTCTGCTCAAAGCCTCAAGAATAGTCCAGTGCAGTATGTGGCTAAATGCTCTTTCCTGTAGTTATCTCAGTGTAAAGCAGGTGGAACAGACTTTGCTGCTGTTGGCTAAAAAGCACAATTTTGCAGCAGATAATCCAGAATGATTTCTGCAATTTCTAACTGCGAGTACTCTCTAATTTGTCTTATGGCAGAACTTAGTCTTTTCTGTTTAAACTAAGACCTTTAAGTAGTTTCCTAGTGATCAGCAGGACTGTGAATAGATTCCCAAAAATACCATGATGAGGTATTGAACATGGCTATGGTGGTTCATAACTTCTGCACTGTCCTCTGGGACAATCCAGGCATGTATTGATGAGCAGGAAAGCTCATCCTAGAACCCAAAATGTATTTTCCTCATCTTTGCACTGTACCTATGGAGATAGTGGCCTTTACACTAGTTATATTAGATTTTGCAGGTGTTCTTTCTCAAGCTTAGGAATTCTGTTTGGGTAATTAGAAAAGTGTTTTTAAGCTAACCCTTTATGTTGATATTGCTGTTAGATGAAAGCTGAAGGACACTTTTTTTTTTTTTTTCCCCCATACCTTAGTACTTTATCTCCTTTGAAAATAAAACACTGGACAATAATTCTTGCTCTTTTGATTCTTATATGCTAAGATTTATGATGGTTTAATGGCACTTGCAAATTAAAACCACTAGGGCTTTGATGAACACAGGTGTTTGTAAACTATCCAGTGTCTTTAAAGAATGCTGTAAAGAAAGATTGTGTTTGAGAGTTTTTTGTGTGTCCAGTAATGTTCTTTGGGTCTTTGTCAGTCAAGTTTAGCAGGAGTGATATAAAGAATCATAAAAGTGTGCCTTAGCTCTGGCTTGGAAGAATGTGAAGGTAGTTTGTTCTTCAGGATGACTTTTTTTGGCTTTTCCCCCCCAACTGGTAACTTAGTGTGTTATGAACACACGGGGGTACTGGGTGTGCTGGAGTCCTGGACTAGCTGACAGGTGTAGTAAGTAGTTCACATGTCATGGTCACCACTAGTTCTGAACTGGACCTAGGCACCAGCTGAAAGGTCAGTGTTCTGAAATATGCAGTGACTACTAGAGAAGTAGTGTCTCCAAACAACAGAACTGCAGTAGTGATGGAGGACAGACTCCTTACCTAAATGTGTGATTCTTTTTTTTTTTTCTTAATTTTCAGTCTGGTGTGAAGTTTTTGTTTGCTTAAATATTGAACATAACAGTACTTTTCTGCTACTGTGCATTGTTGCAGTTTTCCTCCTGTAGAATTTATCAGTGAATTACATCTGGTACTTTGACTGTTGCTAGATACATTGCAAATATGATTTAAATCCTACTGCCTTCTCCCACATAAAAATTTAAGTGTAATATTTATCTTCAGTAAGATTTTTGAAGGATAGAGAGGGAAAGGTACTTATACAATATAAGCAATTCTGCATCATAGTCCTTTTATAGGTAATCAGTATAAGAGAACCATTTTGAAACAAAATGCCTTCTAAAGGTTGAAAAAAAATTTGAGAGCAGTCCCTGTGTGTTTTGTGGGGAGCAGTAAAGCCCTTAGCTTATTTTATTGTCAGTTTAAGCCTGTCATCTCACAGTTGTTCTTTGCACAAGTGTATTGTGATCACAAATTGTAGCAGTACCTCACTGCAGTTTTGCCTAAACCACTTGGCATTATTTACATACCCTTATGCAGTGGGTTTGGCCACCTCTGTTTGTGTGCAACTGAGGAAAGTGACATGCAAGATTTGTGAACATATTCAAATAGGAAGCAAATGTAGTTGATGTGTTCAGCAACCACAATGCTGCCTCTTATGGATACACACAAGGGCTGGCTAATAAACTAAGAGGATGATTTTTTTTCATTCTCTTAGAACTGATGCAAGGTGCTTTATTGGATGCTGAAGGCTCTGTTTTTCCCCTTCTACTTGAAAAGACTTTGGTGTAGCAGGTAGCTCATGATGTGTTTTGTTCCAAGAGTATCTTAAAAACATCTTTTACATCTCTCCACGCCCCAAGTGTAGCTGTTGGTTTTCTCTGCTGTGCCATAGTTGATCTCAATCAATTTGATCAAAATGACCATGATTATTATTTTGCTGCTCATTGAGAACTACAAGGTATAATACTTTAAATTTTTTAATCTTTATACATGTGCACCCTAAGAACTATTTTTAAATTGATTTCACAAACTTCCCTTCAGTTCTGATGAAAATTTGGGACATCAGAAGTTGGATCAAGTGCTGAATATATTAAAGAGCCTATTTATAACTTATCAATCAATAATTGCTGAATTTGGAAGTGTCAGATCTTGTCATCCTGCCCCCCTGTGCAGCGTGGGGGATGCAGAAGTAGCATCTTGTCAGATGCAGAGATATTTTGTGTTAGACCAGTTTACCAGTTCATTTTGCATGTTGGTCTAAGAAGATTCAGTCTCAGCCCTACAAACCTTGTGGCTGCTTTGGAGTGAAGTGATTGCAGGAGTGTACATGAGGCACAAGGATGGATGAGCTGCTCTGCCTTTGGCAACCTCAGGATGCTACAGAGGTGTGCAGTGCTAGAAGGAAGGCAAGCCTTCTTTCCTTCCATGCTTGCTCTCATCTTCTCTTGGGGCTGTCTTTGTCATGTTCAGGTTTGACAAAGTGACTTGTGACTTCATGTTGTGAACCTTAATTCTGGGTAGTGATATCTGGTGCTATTATTTATGCTGTCTATAATCTTAATCTAGAGATATATTCTGTGTTCTCACATTCTTAGTCTCTGCATAGCCATGCTTCTTGAGGAGTTAACCCATGGCTATGAATGTCCTTTTACATGTGTTTAGTTTTCAGGCTTTCAGTGAGACTATTTTCAAATCAAAGCTGATTTCTGGGATGTATTACTTTACTCTGGGATTTCTTTCAGGGCAGAAGTAATGTGAGTTCTACATGTGGTCAGTTGGAGCCCTTACCCTGCAGAGCAGGAGCTAACCTGGAAGCTGCTGTCAGCTGTAACCCTAAGGAATGGGGCAGCAGGAAGCAAGTCCCTGCTGCTGATGTCACCAGGCTGCTTGCTTCCTTCTGGGGGAGGATGTTGCTTTTCTGTTACTCTGACTTTGGATTTCTTCTCTGCACTACCTGCTCCACCCAGTTTCCTTCCAGAGGGTCTGGGAATTGAGTTGCTGATGTTCTAGCAGCAGCAGGAGTATTTCATTGCTTTCCAGAGGTTTGCTGTTTGGATGACAGCTGGGAGTATATCTGACTGACATTCTGAGATAAATTGGAGAGTGTAGTTGAGACATTGCATACATAACCAGGTTTTCATAAACAGAATGGAAAAATAGCCAACCCACAAACCCAAAGGTGCTGTTTATTCACCCTGACTGTTCATTGCTTGTTATTGCCATGCTAATACTTTATGGCCAGTCTGAACTAGCTGTGTCTATGTGCATTATGTTATCAACTGAAATGCTTAACATCTGATTTACATATCTGTATGCACAGTATTTATCACAAGCCTTTTCTGTTACAGTAGCTAAGGAGAAAAAGCTAACCTGCTTTTCAAAGAAAATGTCCCTTCTTAAAAAACAAAGGTCATTTTAGGTGATCCTGCTCTGGCAGAGGGGTTGGACTAGATGATCTTTCTAGGTCCCTTCCAACCCCTAACATTCTGTGATTTTGCTTAGAGGAGCAAAGATCCATACTTTGTGTGCAGACTGTATCCAGATGCATATTAAAAGAAGTTGGAATGTGTAGCCTGTTCCTTGGAGGTGGCTACAGGATTTGTCAGAAAATAACCTGAAAAATGCAATACCTCCCTCCCTCTCCAACTCTCCAGGAAGATACTTCTATAATTATGCTGTTTATTAGTTAAATGTTGGAAAATGTCTTTTTAAAACCCAGAGAGTAAGAGTTTGGTGTAGTGACACAGAAATGTCCCCTTTCAAAATAATGCTGTTAAAGGCAGTGAGACCTCTTTGCCCTGACATTAATAGGAACATTCATGAAGGTTTTCTCTTTCAAACACTGAATTACTAGTCAGTGCCTTGCAGATGAAGACTAAACCACACTGTAAAATTCCTATTATAGGTTGGTAATCTCACTCTAGCCCACACAAGTGGCAGTGCAACATGACCCATTGTTTTATTTTCTTATTTCTGCACTCACTTTTCAAATGAAGCTTTTGTGTGTTATTTTAAGAATAATTTTCAAGACTTTTTCTCAGTAAATTAAGCTTTGCACTTAACTGTTCTCTTAAAGCAAATACAGCATTTTAGATACCAGCCAGTGCTGTCTTTCTGGTAGTTAATTCACACAGCAAGCATTCATTTAAACAGGACATATTTATATTTGATTCTGGTTTGTTATTAGCCTTGTGATGCCAATACCCTAGAAATTCTGGAAGCTAGAACAATAGATTTGAGTGGATTATTTTTCTTGTCAAATGTAACTGCTGAGCTGATTTAGGTTTATTTGCATATTGACATTTCAAATACTTTGATTAGCAGGGGTTTGTAGCTGTTCATATTAGCCATGTATGCTGGCTGTTTTCTCTTTTAAAATTGGATTTGTAAATGATTTTTTTTTAACTAGACATGTCAGTTGGTTTTTTGAGAATCAATTTTAGGATATGTATGACTACTACTGTAGTTATGTCCAAGACTCAAGTATCAAAGTTTACTAGATGGAATTACCTAATGAAAAGAGAATGACATTGTTAGAAGAGTAGTCATACATGGTTGAGCTCTGATAACTGAAGGGCAAGAGTCAATAACAGCTCATCTCAAACACAAGATTGTATCAAGGGCAAAGGATGTTCTGATGCTCCCTGGATTCTGTTCTGAGTGATCTATGTTCAGCATGTCCAGACTTGCACACAGCTTTGTCCTGAGGAGCTGCTGTACTCAGCCTAGGCCAATAAAGAATAAGAAAAATGAAGGGTGCAGCTGCTGCTTGGTTCTGCCTTCCCTGAATTAGGGAATTTCTGATCACTTGTGTGATAGATTATATGGTTGCTTTTATTATGAGGCTTCTTTGGAATATATTGCTCATTCAGATTGCTGTTGGGTGCCAATAACTTCAGAGCAAAGCACCTGATGCTTTTTTCCTTGAGCCTACAGAGGCCTCTCCTGTGGCCAGTGTCTTGAAACAGAAAGGAGCATTCAGCCCAAAGGCTTATGTGATGGATTGTCTTGTTCTCCCTGCTTGCAATCTTCTTGATCTGCTACTTGGAGATTTTTTTTGCATCTCTGTTCCTGACTTTATCTGGAGAGGACCATGATGTTTCTGGCACTGTTTTGCACTGAGCTCTTTGGTGATGTGCTAGCCATGTAAAGCCTGGCACTGGAACAGTTCCCAATAAACAAAGCTTTTTGCTCATCTCTGAGAGTGGAGAAATTGGAAGTTAATTTAAGGGTAAAGTCCAAAAAATCCTTTCTCAATTTGAGATGCTGACATCTCTGGCCACAAACAAAAACCCTTCGTACCATAACTTGTGGAAGCCAGCTGTGTTCTTTTTGTGTTTCTTCCCATGGGTGAAAAAGTGATAAGCCAAGGATTTTCAGAGGGAGCTATAGCTTTTCAGAGAAGTTGTGATGACACACTAGGCTTTTGTTCTGTGGATAGGGTGGGTTTATCCCCCTACTTGTTTGGGCTTGGTTTTTTGGGGATTGTTTTGTTGTGTTTGTTCTGGTGTTTTTTGTTGGTTTTTTTGGATGCTTCTACAATCTGTAATCATACTAACTTGGCTAGTGTGGAACCTTAGTAAACTACCTTTTACAAAGTCAAGGATCTCAACTGATAGGGAAGGCTACTAGGCAGACTTTCAGTTCAGTTTGTAAAAAGGTAAAAAATAAAGACAAATGAATTGAGATTTTATTCAGGTCTAAACATTTGGCTTCCTAAGTCTGTTTGCATCAGTCTCTACTACCCCTAAGGAATGACTTATGGGTTTTCTGGGACTGGAACACAGACTCTGAAAGTTGACTCTGCGTATAAGGGCTGTGGCATCTAAGATTCTGTTTTAATTTCAAACATTGCTTCAACAGCAGCTAGTCATAGAGAATATGTTTCCCTTACAGGCAAATGTTTCTCCTCCTTTGCTCATAGAATCTTGTGTAGCCCTGTGTCAGGGAAAACCCAGGGTATTTTCTTGTAGAGGTGGAATGTTACCACAGTTCTCTTTGCTTGTTCTCAGCACCAGCCCTCTGAATTCCCCTTCTGCAATATGTGATGTCTCCTTTATGTCTAATGCAATGGTTGACTACAGTGGACCTTGCCTAGAAACAACTAATTCTTCTGTAATACAAACTGCAAACAGCCCTCAACTTGGGGTAATGTGCCTGGCTAGCCAGGTGTAGTGTTGCTATTTCATGGTATAGGTGTGTTGTGGGAAGGCAAAGAAAAGCCCTCTCCTTGATTCAAAGTACTCTTTAGCTGGTAGGGCTACCAGCAGCCTCTTAAATGTTAAAATTATTTAAAACTAACTTTGCTTGTTAGAGAAGTTCTGTGATGCTTCTCTACAGGATTTTCTTGTAATTGAAAGCTTTGGAACACACTGAATTCATTCTTAGTTGTGGCTCTGGGCTGTGGCTGGTGGTTTTTCTTCCCAAGGAACTGCTTTTGGTTTTTCTCATTGTTGTGATACGACCAGATTTGTAAAGATGATCAAATGCTCATGTGCTGGCCCTGTGAATGTCTTTCTAGAGACTTGTCCTAATTCCTGGTCCTTGTTGTATCATCACCAGAAGTGAAGAATTTCTTCAGTTACTCATTGTGATCTGACCCCTCTGGGACACTTACCCTTGCAGAGCTGTGGGCTTTTCTGAACTGCTCAGGCTGCCAGTGGTGATTATTTCTACCTAGTGATGCTGATGGGGGATGTTTGTTCTTTGTGCTTCTTCCATCTTTCCAATACAGCAGCCCTCTTAAAGTATTTTTTCCTTGCCTTTTTGGTCTATTATGCCTTGGATTCTAAAGATTTGGATAGTCTGTTGTGCCTTCATCTATTTTATACCTGTGAGGGCAGAATACAACGGGGACAAACTTCCTCTGGCAGTTAACCAGGCAGATCACTGAGATAAAGGTAACTTGATGTAACTTGGCTGCATTTTACTGTATCATAAGTAACTTTACAGTAACATTACTGCTAACCAGGCAATATGAAGTCATGAAATCTACTGACTGTAGAGGTCTCTTTAAATGGTTAAGATTTCAAGTTGTGGCTGCTGCTGCAGATTGTGTTTAAGTTGTAGTACATGAAGAGGTCTGAGGTGCCTGCATGTGGTTATTTGAGATATTGCTGCGTCAAGAAGTAAAGTTTTGTTTATAATAAGAAGCAAACAAACCAAAAATAGTATGTTTGCAAACAGCTTGTTCTAAGTGATACTCACAGTAGGTAAGTTAGTCTCTCCTGTGATATATGAAGCTTTGGAGCTGGGTTACAGTGTTGGTCTGGAGTTTTCCTGTGTGTGCAGTTTTGTTCAAGTAATACCACAAACAGCTCCATACTCCCACTTCCAAAGTAGATTAAACCAATCTTGGTCTAACTAATGTCTTCCTCAATTTTTTAACAGATGCTGAAGTCTAGAAAAGACACTCATAGGCAGTATGAGTATCTAAGTTAAACATGGAAGTCTTGATACTTGCACTGTCTTTCTGTGTGGTACATTTATTTCAGATTGTGTTTAGCAGATGCCAGGTAAATAACTGCTTATGCTTCTAAATGCATAGAAATGCTCAGGTCAGCTCTAGGGATAGGAAATGGAGTTAAAGATGTGAAAGGAGTCCAGTGTCCAAAGCCACTCAAACTCAGCAGTATATATTAATGATTCTTTCCCTTTTCCACTTGAGTGTTTAAGTGTGGAACTTCATCATAAATGAGACCAATACCATGTGCAAGAACTTCTGTACTGGATCAGAATGAAATCCTGTAGCCCAGTATCTTGCTGTGATTAGTGCCTAGCAACAAATGCTCTAGGGAAGACTGCAAGATGAACATAATGACACTTCCTAGGATGCTTTCTGATAGCAGTCCCTAAGTCTATGGACTGCTCCAGCCATGGAGTTCTCTAATCCAGCCACTTCTTGGCAATATTAATAGTGTTAGAGCTGCTCGCTTTACACTGTATCTCCACCCTGGTCAGCTTGTCTGGTTATTTTTAAACCATTGAAATCCTGTCATCTGCAACCTTTATAGGGAGTTTCACAGTTTAAACAGGCACATTGTTGTATTTACATCTATATAATGTAACAAGCAGAAAATCTGTGTTTATTCACCTTGGTGTCTCTTCCATTCTCCTTGTGTAGTCACAGTGCCCTTTTCCAGTGGGTCAGTTTTGTTCCTTATGGTTTACTTGGTAATTGTCATTGCTTCTGTACTTGCTAGTTCTGTTGGTGGGGAAAGGACAGCAGTGGTGTTTTGAGGATGGAGGTGCACAGCACGTGTCTACAGTGATGTTGTTTGGTGCACTTCTGCTAATAATTCCTTGTATTTAGTTTTGCTTTTGACTGACTGATAACTTTTTTGAGCTGCTGTTACAGGAGAGATTTATGACAGCGCAGAGAGCTTGTTCCTTAAAATTGCTGGGTGGATTGGTGCATCATTTTGTTCATTTAAAGTAATTTTTCCTTGGTTGCATCTCTTGGCTTTTAGCAGCAATGTATTTAGTACTATTTTATCACTCTTCAGTCTCCTGAGATCCTTTAGATTCGTGTTCTGGTCTTAAATGGTAAGTCCTTAGATAGAACTTTTGTCTACTCCTCCTTGTTTTCTTTTTTAGATCGATAATAAATAGAAAATAGAATTAGTTGATACTATCACACTGCAGGCATATGTGGGGTGCCCATGGTTGACTGGCTTCCTTTTTTTTAATTTATAAATTAATTCCTATTCCATGAGAAAACACCCCTGATGGCAGCTTAGTTTCTTTAGCAAAGACCTATTAAAAGCCTTTTTGAAACTTAAGGAGAAATCAAAATTGTTCTGATCCATGTGATCTGTGTCTTTTCTTGGAAATTATTTATGGGGGGTCAGTTGTCTCTCCATGAACAGCTGGATATTTTTTGTCTTTTTGGCTATGTGCTAACTGCCTCTAAGTAACATGGTCATTGGACTTTATTACTGACTAAATTTAAAAGGTCGGGCTTTGAAGTCTTTGTTCATACCTGGAGAATCTCATGGGTTTCTGTTTATGAATGGCTGCTTCCTTGGATAGTTAATACTTGGCTGGAAGCTGAGATAATGTGCAGTGCTGAAAGTGTCAGGGCACCGTTGATTCTGTGAAGCCAATGGGAGGAGAGGCAAAGAAATCCAATGTGCTTATTTCCTCATAAATACACTAACACTTTTCTAAGGAAAGTCCTTTACTGAAGGACAAGTTTATCAAGTCCCTTCTAAGATGTTTCTACCATCAATTCCTGTTCTGAACAAACTGCTACTGCAGCTACCTGTTAAAACCATCTGTGTAAACTCATGAACAAAAGTTTTAAAGTAGAGGCTGAGCAGGTAAGAACTGTGCTTCTCCCCAGCTGATCAGTGTGTATGGCTGACCAGGCTGTGAAGGAAACCTGCAAATGATTTCTCAGTTACAGTTGTAGAGACAAACCCAATATTAAGGAAGATGCCTTCAAAAATAAATACAGGCTGTAATTGATAGCTCTTTTGGATAAAATGCTTCTGAGGAAACTTACTACACTGAAATATGATTGATTCAGAATTGTCTCTTCAAGCATTAATTGTTTGAATTTATCAATTTGCATGCCTCACTAGTACTGAGCTAATAGGATGCACAGGTATTGAGGGGAAAACTCATGTGTATAGGAACATTGCAACTCTTGCTTCCATTTATTAGAATATAATTGTAAGAAATCCTAGTTCTAGACTATTGCTTAATATATTTAAGATTTTTGTAATATTTAATGACTGGGGATGGCAATTTGTGTGTCAGTGTTCTGTGACTGGTTTCTGGTTGTTACTCTCCCAAAGTGCATGTTTTCCTTGGAAATTCAAAATGCAACTTCATTCACTTGGGCTTGATGCTCCTAAAGGGAACATTCTGGCTTTGTTCTTCCTCTGCTGAGTCAGGAACACTTTGAACCAAGGAATCAGTTTGATGGGTTTTTGTTTTGTGGTTTGTTTGGATGTTTGTTTGTTTGTTGTTTTTGGTTTGGTTTGTTTTTGTGTGTTTGCTGGTTTGGGTTGGTGATTTTATTTTTTTTTTTTTTACTATGTGGGTGTTTTTAGTATTTTACTCCAAGCCCCATTTCAGGAAATGTCTGGACAAAATGTAATAGCTTATTTTCACATCAGAGCTGAATTTGGAAATTGACTTTGTCATGTATTGCAGTTGTCTGCAGTATGTCTGCTCTGTACAGCTGAGCCCTAGACACAGCATATTCAAAGAAATGTGATGTACATGGAAAGAAATTACTGCTTACTGAGTTTTTTAAGAAAGGTAAAGCTTTGCATCTTGGTTTGACCATATGTAACCAGTCATTAAAAGGCAAGTACTTGATTCAGACTTAAAAATATATTAAATGGTGCAAAAAAAGTGCAAAAAAGCTGATAAACCACAAGCTCTGTCAGAAGCTGTTTGTGCTCAGCAATTTTCCTTGCACACCTCTATACAGAGGAATGGTAACAGCTGGGCTATTGCTCCTACACTGTCTCTGAGTCCAGAAATATAAAGTGATTTAATAGTTTTGAAATTTTAACTTTTTCTGTGTTCCATTCCTAATGTTTTCAAGAACAGCTTGGGTGGTCATTAGCAGTTTTGTTTTGATCATAACATCTCTTCTTTCTTAATCTATTGTGGTCTTCAGTTAAAGCCAAGAGATCTAGTTAATAGGCAGATGCTGAGGTTCCTGCTCATATGGCCAACCTCAGTGTGGAAATTTCTGCCTTGAGTGCTCAAGTGTGGTTCCTGATACCTTTCCAAGGGGGGAGTTTCATATCTTAAGGAGTTCTCTCCATCATTTTCTGACTCACTTTAATGAATGTACATTTTCTTATATACACATTGGGCTGCTTTTTCCCTTAGGTTTTGGGTGGTTGTGTTTTCTTTTTTATATCTATAGAAACTTCCAGGAGTGAGGCATGCTTCTGACTGATGCTGAATCTGTACCATTCTGACTCTTCTCATTGTCACAGTTTGCATTACAATAAGTCACAGAATCACAGTGTTGGGGTTGGAAGGGACCTAGAAGATCTAGTCCAACCCCCCTGCCAGAGCAGGGTCACCTAGACAGAGATTTCTAAATCCTATTATTCATTCCACACACTGCATGTGTGGGTGCACAGGCATTGCATCTTCATTAATACAAGAACACTGTCCTATTGGTGCAAAAGCAGCTACTATCTCATCCCCAAAATAATCTATTTTAAAGCCCTATGCATGAACTCTGCTAATTCTTGTCCTAGAATCCCCAGTATTACATTTCAGCTACACTTTGCACAGTGAGAATCCTAAGTGATACCAGTGGTACCTTGGGCTGTCAGCCCAAGAGATGGATGTGATTTTTCTGGGCTCTGTGAGGATCCTGTACTTATAACACCTAACCTGGGCCTTTTGGCAGAAGGCTTAGTTGTGGACAGTTTGCACTGTGTAGGCCTCATCCTACCACCAGGATCTACACCAGCCGCACTCGCCCAGCACAGTTGGGAAGGCACCAAGGGCATAGCCTAGACCAGAGGCCAGTACCAAGGAAGCCAATTCCATCTCACAGGATGGGATCTCAAGGTGGAGCATCCCCAGGTCTGGTCACCCAGTTGGATGTTTGGGAAGGATCTGGGGAGTTCTGTCAGCTTTGTTAAAACCCCTCTGGCAGCCCAGTCCTGCAGGGTGGGTTTGTGCTTGGTGGGTGCTGGGGCTTTGTCTGCCCTGTGGCAGCAATGGGTGTCTGAGCCAGACTGGGCTCAAAGGCCAGGCCTGGCCAGCAGGCATGGCTCTGATGTGTTCTGGCCTCTGACATCACTGGGGTTGCATCCAGTGGGTGATATATAAAGCAAGGAGCAGACAGAACTGTCCCAGGTCTCATCCTGCATCAAGGGACCAGCTGATCACAGGAGCACCTGGGGCAGGGCATAGTGCTGCCACTGCTGAGACTGGACACGGGCCTTGCTGCCTCCCACTTTCCTGGACCACTCTTCTACCTGCCCCCCTATTCCTGTGCCTCTGTCCCCACTCCTTCCATCACCCAA
Source organism: Corythornis vintsioides (assembly GCA_025447755.1). Taxonomy (NCBI): domain Eukaryota; kingdom Metazoa; phylum Chordata; class Aves; order Coraciiformes; family Alcedinidae; genus Corythornis; species Corythornis vintsioides. Next base: position 5,563 of record JAOEGS010011976.1, on the reverse strand, counting down.
CCCCCTTCTCAGTCCTGTGAAGTCTTCATTACTTCATAGCATCCAGTAGGAGACTTTGAATTGTCAGGAATAAGGCTACAGCCTGGAGAATCAGGGGAGGATTTGAGACCTTTGTAAAGCATCCATGTAATTCCAGGGTAAAATGAAGATCAAGAATTAAGACGGGGTTTTTTTTATATTTGTTATTCAATGTCATACCAAATAATTCTTGCCAGTCCTCTAATCTCTAGGATCAACTGCCAGTGAGTTTCAAGATAGAGTTGTCAGCACTGAGGAGTGCATGGACTTGGACAAAGAGGTTTTATTCTTCTGAGCTCAATGCTTTGCATTATTACTTCATTAGCAGAAGCACTCAAGCTGGAATCACTGCTCATCCAGAACCTATGGATAAGCTGTATAAGGCTTTCTCTGTGCAGGTTCCTCAGTCTTAGACTTGTTTTGATGCTTTTCTCCCCTCCAACCCAACTAAGTTGGTTTTTTGTCATGGAATATGGAAAAAACATGGGACACCTAATACTCTTGTTGCTAAGAAAACAATAATTAGGCTGATATTACATTCATGTTGCTTTTAAAAATGACTTGAAAAGTGCATAATAGGTCTGTCACTCTAATACTTAAAGGTCAAGTTATCTTTTTGTTCTATTTTGGAAATGTTGAACAACTGCAGGTATTGAAGCCAAGAAAAATGCACCTTAATTGAGAAGGTGGAGAGAAAACAAATCAAATAGTTGATAATTCATTTCCCAAAGGTTGCTTTAAACAAAGTTTAAACACCTACAGAAAGAGCTTTGAGAGTTATTTAAAATGTGTGTGTGTTCTCTGATTTTCTGGTGACTTAGTTTATGCTTTCCTAATTTCAAGGATGCTACTGAAGGGAAACTGAGGGGTGGCTCTTAACACTGACTGGATCTTCTGTTCCAGACATGGAACTAGCTGGTGTTCATGGGACTAGCATGGTGACATGGTCTAGCTGGGTGTTGTGGTGTTAGGTTTTAGGCTGGACTTTATCTCAGAGGCCTATTCCGGCCTCAATAATTCTGTGATTCTGTGATCTGAAGTATATTCAGCTGTGTTAAGATTCAGTGAATATTCTTAATTTTATTCATGTCTTGGTAAGATGGAAAAAGGGTCACCTAGTACATTCATTTATGCTCTTTATGTTCAAGAAAAGCATCTCGAGCAGGCTGTTGAATTCAGAACAGTGTTCAAGGGGGCTCTCAGAAGCACTGGCAGGTGGGTTGCTCAATCACCCCCTACTTGTGTCTAAACTGAAAACTTACTACTTGCCATATGTTTTATGAGGGTGCTGTGTTTGTTTGTTTGTTTGTTTTTTAATAATACCACTATGTGGCTGATAGATTTTTCTGTTTACACTTAATATTGCTGTGACAACTCAGCAATTTGTAAGCAAGTTCAGGAATTTGGAAGGTTCCTGAGATACTGAGCAAACAGACAAGAAGCCCTGATGTGTGGTCATCCAGTCTTTTATATGGGTGACTTGGTCTAGGTGACCCTGCTCAGGCAGGGGGGTTGGACTTAGATGATCTTCTAGGTCCCTTCCAACCCCTAATATCTATGAATATCTATTTTTATGCAAGTCATTTTGGGAATTCTTGGAGACTAAAGGAATATCAGTGTGTCTCTAACACATGGTGCCACAAATAAGAATGTTTATCTCTCTAGTATGACCAGCTTTTATTCCTCTTATGTGTTTTCCTCCCTGTTCCTCCATCCCTAGCAGCTCTTCACTTCTAGCATTATTCCAAAAATAATTTCAGAAGTGTGTGTGCTTAAGTGCTGGATATTGTCCCCCTAAGAGTAAAAGCTAGTGCTGCATTTTTAACAATATATCTTTGATGTAAAACAAAATCCAAAGGGAAAAATTTCATGTGTAGTGTGCCTTAGCTCCAGTGGCATTTTCCTTAGTTACGCTTTTTGTGGAAGATGCAGTTTCTGTAACTGCTGCTTCAGGGGCCAATAACAATTCTTTTGCTCTAGAGGAAAGTATTTATCTAATAGATGATAAGAAAAAAGCACACACTTCTGCAGATCTGTTTGCAAGAGGTTTAACTGAATATTTTTCCTTCGGTTCAATATCATTAACATCCAGGAATTAAGAAGATCAAAAGGTTTTTACACTGGATAGTACAACTGTTTTAATCACTGAGTACAGCTGGACTGACAGGCTAGGACTTCTAAAGATGATGCAGTATTTGTGCTGCACCAAGAAAATGCAAAGAGGCTGAATGTAAAAGAAGGTAAAAGCTGAGCTGTCCTATAATGCAAGTTAAAAAAAAAAGTGGATAGGCTTCTTTCTGAGCATAGACTAAGTACTTCAGTACTAAGTGCTTCACATTCTTCAAGTTCTTCAGGGATCCTTTCAGATCAGAGCAGGTGTATTAAGTGCACATGTAAGGAATGCAGCTGAAGCAGCAGGTCAAAAATAAGTAGTTCAGGTAAATTATCAAGAGAGTGATGGTGGCTACTGGCAGGATGTTGCAAACTGGGTTAGATTCAAATTCAGTCTTGCAAACTCAAGTGGTGGTTGATATTTTTTTTTTTTTAATTTTTTTCCCCCTTTGTGTCTGAGAATTTCTGGGTCGCCTGTCTTTAAAGGCACTGGAGCTCTTCAGAGCTGAGTTTTTCTTTATAATTGCTTCTGGGAATACTGGCCATTATTATTAAGTTTTCAATCTAATACAAGAAGTTTTCATTGCAGAATGGTGTGTTCTTCAGTGAAGAAAGACTGATAAAAATATGAGTAGCTGTAGACCTGGAGCAAATAATTGGTTTTTCTCTTTTGGATGAAGGCATCATAGGAGAATGTGAATGTGGCTGAATGGCACTGAGGAGATGGATGGGAAGTGGGAGCTGGTGAGAGGGCTGCCTAGGAGACAGCAGAGGGCTGAGCTGTGTCATGGGAGAGGGAGAAGGGCCCCAACTGCTGCCCAAAGCACAAGGGTGGCACTGGTGTGGGGACTTGGGCAGCAGATGGTGGTGTTCTGGTTGGGGGTTTTCCTCGTTGTTGGTTTGGTTTTCTGTTTAAGTTTTCAATTGGTCTGTAGATCATCTCTCTTTGTGTTTATTTACTCAGCTCCATCAAAATTAGCTTGACAGGTGTTGTAGTGCAGGTCTATTTAGCAATCTTTGTCACTTCAATTGGCATTTACTCCAGTAGTCAACATATTCATCATTATCAATATCCATTGATAATACTGAGTTCTAGCATTAATTATACCAGCTAAAGAACTGAAATCTGTTTATCAAATGAACCAACTTTTCTTAAAGGCACAGTCAGGCCATGTCACTTCCATTTAATGGTTCAGCAAAGTGTTCACTTTCACGTGAGGAAACAATTCTTTTAAGGTGAAAAGCTTTTATCTTTTTTTTTACCCTCAGGAAAGGAAAATGAGGATATGCTCTACTAGTTCTGAAATCTTGAAGGATTTGAAGATGTAACCTACTGTTAACATTGCTACTTTTAGCTAATTGGTTTTGAGTTTTGTGATCTTGCTCTCTCGTATTACAATCACATCTAAGAGCTGATAACTTCTCTGGATTCTGGATTCTTTTTTTCAAAGATATTGATGCAGCAGTGACACTGGATTAACAAACTCAAAAACAGAGGAACTTGCTACGTACTGAAATGGCAACAGTTTAGGTGTGGGTAGTGCAGACTGGCTGCTGAGTTAGTTTTTAAACTTAGCTGTAGATCAGCATGTAGTAGTAAATAGGAAAAAATACACTTTGTGGTTGAAAAGTTAAAATTGGTTTAAATTGAGCACAGGGTTAACTTGCAGTTCAAGTCATAGTAAAAAGCAACAGAATGATAAATTCATACATCAGTGTGATGCTTCAGTTGCAAAATATTATGGTTCAGGAGGTTGCAACATAAGTTGAAGATTAAAAATACTGGAGCCAGTGTCCCCAAATTACTTATGATAACACCAGTGAAATATCTGTGTCTAGGCTCTATAATCTGCAGAGGTAAAAAACACTGGAAAAACTGGATGTTGGAAACTTCTGGGAAACAGAATGAAGTGCAGGTCAGTGAGGTTGGGATGCCAGCACTCACCCAGCCTCTATTCCTTGCTGTGGGGAGTGTGAGGTGCTGAACAGGGTGAGTTTGTGATGTTGTTGTTAAACTGTCTGCTGGGGTACTCTGCAGTGCTGGTGCTGAATATTCTTTATGATGTTGGTGATTACCTTTGCAATTAGATATTGTCATATCACAAATGACTGCATGCCTGTGCCTTAGCAAAGCTTTTATTCCAAGTCCCCTCTCCTTCACAAAACACCTTGTTTTTCCAAAGTACTGTTGCAACTGATAGTGCTTCTGTGCCAGAATGTGGATCTTCTACAGTGACATAAATATGCTGGTCTTCAAACACAGAGAAAACTGGTACACTAGGATGTGCCTTGCAGATTTGCAAGGAGGACAAGTGTGTGTTAAGAGTCTGTAGCACCTTAGAAGGACTAAATAGAATACAGCATTATGGAAAACTTGAAATCTGGGATGCTGACATGTAGATACCCTGACTGCAGAATGAGTGTTTTGTGCTAGGGTGCTGCGTGAACAGAATAAAGCCTCTTCAATCCCCAAATAGCATGGTTAATAGCTGCCTGTGGCTGCTGCATGATTGGCAAGATGATCTATCCAGATCCTCTTTCTGACACTGACTGGTAGCAGATGCTCTGAAGAAAAGGTACAAGAAATGGAGCAGCAAGCACTTTTTTTCCCAGTCAGAGAATTAGGGAATTCAGGGTAGTTCTTATGGAACATACTTCCTGGATAGCAGAAGCTGATGAATCTTTTTTTTTTTGTCAGATTTTTTTTCCATGTTAGGTCTCTGCAACGATGTTTGACAACACTTGTGATTATGTTCTTTGCTGTAAATAAATTCATTATATAGGTATGCCTATTTTGTCTTACCTGTTGCTTGAGCATTTCCTACCTGTGTCCTGAGGAGCCAGACATAGTACTGCTGGAACATGTGCCAATATAACAGGGCCACTGTCAGTGACATAGGCTTTCACAATATTCAAATTTAGAATTGTATCACCCACTTCTAGTTCATTATCCAAATGTTTTTGTCATGGCATGTTATAGTGGTGCTATAGGTAAGAAAAAGTTTCTTATTAAGAAAATAAGGAATACTAGCATTCTAGTTCTAATGTGAATGAATGTGGAAAATTAATTGTCCTGGTTTGGGTGAAAAGCAGGCAGATTCTGTTTAGAGACTTAAGCTGAAAAGCAAATTCACTGAGTAACTGCACTTTTCTAAAGTTAGAGGCATGTTTTGCAGGCAGTTTCTACTTCTAGCAGACATAACACCTCATGTTTACAGTTACTGCCAGGGATGGAATGCAAAACCAAGGTCATTGCGAGAGTTTGTGTGTTGCACTGGGGGGTGCAGAAAGTTTAAGACCACACCTGCAGGGAGGAGCAGACAGGACAGGTGACCCCAAACTGACCAACAAGGTATTCCATCCCATACATGTCATATCCAGTATATAAAGTTTGGGGGTCCAGAGGCCTTTGCCTTCTGCTTCCGCCTTCGCC
>JAOEGS010011975.1:33694-62919 GCA_025447755.1 Corythornis vintsioides | reverse complement strand
AAACTAATAGGCAGAGTAGCAAAAGGCATCGTAATAATAATTGCAGAATGCTCTGGGAATCGAATGTTCTTCTGAAGGCAGATCTAAACTATCTCTTCATGATCTGAAACAGGACAGTGATGGCAAAGCTGTTAAAAAGCCAACATATTCTCAGTATTTGTACTGTGCTTTTTCCAAAAGAGCATCCTTTCTCCTTTCCTGATATAGATCAGTATTGCACTCCCACAGAAGGGAAGCCTTCTATGTTAGTCCTGAGGAAATTAGCATTGAGCTTCATTATATGCTTATAAAAAGCCATTGTGCAATGACTGGCAAAATATTTGTCAGAGTAGTTGGGGTTTGATCAAAGGTTAAAGAAAACATGGACAGATTTAAAAACAGCAACAGGGAGAAGGTGTTCTGTCATATTTTCCAATATTTTTTGCACTTTATTATTCTTAAGAGTGTGTTCTCAAAGTGATTTGCTATGGTGACTGTCCACAACTATTTCTCCTGTGATAGAACTGATGGGTACGTCTGCACTGCTCTATTTTGTGTGGTTTTGGCATCATCCTCAAAGCCAAATCTAAATGCTGGCTAAGTTGCTCCCAAGGCATGCTAAGAGCAGTAGAATGACTTTAGACAGAATCTGTAGCTTCAGGATCCCAATGTGGCTGCTTGTAGGAGAGCTCCTGAAGAGAGAAGGGAGAGAACTATGTGCCCATACACCCTTTGAAGCCAAGCAGGAGGTAAAGTCAGTAGCACCTTCTTGGAATCTACTAATTTCATTAATTTAAAATCTTTCCTTTTCACTACTCTGTTTATACAACTGTGGAAAAGCATTAATATAGTTGGAATGATTAGTCAGTTAAATAATTGGAACATGTGTGAAATTGAATTCACGTGCTGACCCAAGATTTATGACTGTGGCCAAATATAATTAATTTCTGGACCACAAAATTCTCTGAACCTATAGGTTTTAATTCTTCTCTTGCTACACTATCGGGCCTCACAGTGCATCTTGTAAAATCAGCTGCTGTTTTTACATGTACCCAAAGGCAAAATCAAGCCTTTCATAGTTAATTAAATTCATTTGAGAGGCTTTTTAATACAAGTAATATATGCAGCTTCTTTGTACTACAAAATGAAAAGAATGCATTTTGTTGATCTCTGGGTGGGTGTCTGCTAATTAGGCTGTACCAACCTGATTGGATTGTGTGGATTTTTTTCCCTTTAATCTTTTTTTAATGTCAGGTTCTATTGTGAGATTATTTTTGGTCTTGCTCATATTGCGTGTGATATCTTCACAGAAACTCAATTATATTTCTTGCCCTATATTTTTTTTCATACCCTTACCTTCTTAAGGAGCCCATTTCATGGTCTTTGAAAGGAGATTAGTCCATTCCTTCAATTTCTGTAAATACTGGTTCATCTGCCTTAGGGAGAAAAACAGTGTAACTATGCAAATAGTATTTGGTAGGCAAATTGCTGTCTGTACACCGTTGCTTCTCTATAACATAATTGAAGTTAGTTTTTTGTTTTTCTTCTTAAATCTGGATTTATGAAACTATTTGAGGAGTCATCATCTCCTAAGTCCTCCCATTGAACTGGTAGGCAGATGTAAAACACTTCTTAAAATGAGATGATTTTTCCTTAGCTACCCAAGAGATGATTCAGGGCCCTTCCTTATATAGGTAGATGTACAGCTTTTGACTGGTGTTATTTTTCCTCACCAAAACAGCAGGTTTTGTCATATTAAAACAAACCAAACTACATAAAACCTGTCTGGCTACATTAAACCAAGTAAGCTTGTTTCTCAAAATACTGTCATTAGTCTGTGGTAGATCCCCTCACTGCCATTCATGCCCCTTGTCATTTTTTCTGGATATCCTTTCCACCAGAGCTTTCTGTGAGATAATGCCACAGTCCTTCCTGAAATTTCCACGTATTATAGCATTGTTTCTAGAAAGTGTCAGTAACATTTAATCCTTTTAATCTCTGTGTTGTCTCAGTGCAGACTGTGGATAGTGCTAACAGCTGGCTTAGGTAGCTGACTGTTTTATAATGTGTTGTACCTCCAACATTTCTCATGTGGTTATAATTGAGGTGAGTCCTGCTGGTTATTTCCTTAGCACCAGAACTCATGCTTGGCATTGTGCACATCACGGGTGTTCTTTCAGGTTAAAATGATGGGTGAGACATTACTGGGGAGAATGCTGTTGTGAATACTGCCTGAAAGTGGATGTTCAGTCTTACACACATAGTACTTTCAACTACAACCACAAATCTGCACTAATGTTACCAGGTTACAAACTGATCTACAATAAATCTGCAGAAAAAAAAATTCTACAGCCCTCTTGGGTGTCATTCATTTTCAGCACTATTGTGCTTATTAAAATGCAGTTTGCTGTGGTCTTGTTCATGAATAAAAAATGTGATGGTTGTGTTGTATTGGGATTTAATTAGCAGCTGGATAAGTGACTGTCATGTAAAGTTACAGAATTTAGTGGTGTTTCTTCTGTGATATCAGTGATATATGCACTGAAGCCAAGCAGTATGATTTATTTAAGCTTTTGACCTGCTTTTCTGCAAATTTAAGGGCAGTATCTCCTGGCATAGTCTGTAGTATAGAGGATAACTGCTTAAATGGATTTTTAAATGATTAGATAAAAGTGCTTTCATTTTGATTCTTGTATCTTAGAGTGCAGTGACAGAATGAAGAGTCTGTGAGACTCAGCTGATATCAATTTGAGACAAAATGGCATCACTTTTGTTTTTCCCCCTTTTTGCTGACAATTTATAAATAAAAACTGAGAAGGATACATCTGAATCTTTGAGAATCTGGGCATCTGGTATTTTGGAAAGCTAGCTGACTAAATTCTAAGATGCTTAATTACTACTGGCCCTTTGTAGTTTCATGTGCCATTACTGGAAAGCAGATCTATGCCTATTTTAACTCTAGTAGATACCAGGATGCAGGCATTCCCTTCACAAGACACTGCCATTAAAAACACTCACTGGTAGCCTCAAAAATGAGTCTGAGGATTGAATAGACTGAGGTTGGTAAAAGCATCTTCCACACTCTTGCAAGGGATATTCTCCACGCTAGGAATGAAGAGTAGTTATGGGCAGGCTTATAGGAAAGGCTGGTCTTGTTTTGGTCTTATTTGTCCCTTAAGTGAAGGGGCATCTTCCCTTTCTTGGCAGTAATTGCAAGAAGGAAGTTGTAATTAGGCCTTTTACCCATAATTTAATTAACATTTGTATTATGGCAGCCTAAAAGAAGGAAGATTGTGTTAGCAAATCTGCAAAGTGACCTCTGTCAAAGAGGACTGTAAAGCAAGGTATTGCAAGGGATGTTTATTATCAAGTATGTTGACTTGAAGACTGGCAGCTGTGAGCTGATGGGAGCTTAAGTATGAAAGTAAGAAAAATTATCTGGAAAACAAGTGTGTATTTCTTAATTAAATACAAATGGAAAGAAACTTTCTTAGTCGTAGTGCTCCTGGACCCCGGGGTCTGTTCCCTAGGAGATAAAGAAAAGGAGCTGTGCTCCCACATAGCTTATTTAATTCAGGTTGCTGAGAGAAAAACTTCAATTGTAAGAAATAATTTTTGTTTCCCTTGAAGTTGATTGAGGTTGGCAGAAAAACAGAATTAGATAAATTTGTGTTTCATACAAGTACAGATGGTTGAGCATACTGGGTTTCACACATCTGTAAAATTTTATGACGTGGGTTTTTTTTTTTTTTTTTTTTTAGGTAAGAAATATAATAATGTGAAGTACCTCAGAAACAAGATGAGTGAGCCCAACTTTATCTTCTATTTTAAAGACATTGCTTTTGTTGTGAGAGAGTGTGTATGCCATGTGTGTTTTTATGCTGTTTGTGAGCACAGCTCATTTTATGGCTTTCTCTCAAATGAAACTCCTCTTGCTCCTGTTAGTTTTGTTTTGTTTTATTTTTTTCTTCCCATTTATCTGGTTTTGGGAGGTGAAGGAGGTTTGGTTTTTTTTTTTGTTTGTTTTTTTGTTTTTTTAAGACTAAATCCAGAAATCCTAAAAAGTTTTTACCCACTTTGGCAGGTTTAATTCGAGTTGTTGAAAGACATTCTCCAGTTCAGCTTCAAAGAGTATTTAGAACCACAGTGCTTATAAATCTCTCCATCAGACATATTAAAAGCATAAATGCTTTTTGTAAAGGTGGTTTTTTCAGTGTTGTTTTTCTTATTCAGTCTTTTTGCAGATAAGACAATTATTCCAGTAATTGTATGACTGATAGTGTGGCACAGTGAAGATTAACTTTATTTCTATAATATGGCAGAAACAGACTGTTCCAAATTAGCTGCTTTCCTTTTCAGGATGTGTGTTTTGAGTCATGGTGTCTGATTATGATACACTTAAAATGGAATTACTTTTGCTGACCGAATTTTATATATATAAAAACCCCTACAGCTGATGATCTGATTAGATACTGAAAGATACCTGGCAGATGTTTTGGTGTGTCTTAATATTTTAGCTTTGCACCAGTAGTTATCCAGGTTTTCTTGTGCTGCATTTGTATTTTCTAACCTTTGTATCTTTTTACCTTCAGGATATTTTAAAGTCACCAGCTAAGCATATGAGCTCCTGAACAGTTTCTTCAGGAAGCTTTAATGAAGCTCAACACTGTTACAGTTTTCTAAACAGGCCTGTGTACTTCTCTCAGCTTGGTCTAGCTAGTTGACATGTTTTGTTGAGAATTATGATTATGCAAAAGACTTAATCCCAAATACATATATTGTTAGATGCTATGGATTATAAAGAAAAACCACAAACACTCAAAACCTCACAAAGCAAACCAAAAATATTGCTTTCCACAGGGCAGCAGATGAGAAACTGCATATTTGAGACCAGCACAGCTTGAAGTGATGCTTTTCTGTTTCTCATTTTCCTTCTCACAACTTTGCATCTTACCATTTCTGTGGTTGACATGAATGCCATTACTAGGATGTAAGGTGAGAAAGCAAGGTGTGTGTGATGTACCAGTGCTGTGAATCAGCAGAGGGCACTGTGTGCCCATCAACCTATGTAACTAAATTAACATGCAGAGTGACATCTTGAAGTTAGCATCAGTTACTCCAAGGTTTAGACGATTTAGCTGTGGGATTATCTGTGCTCGTTCAGTGAGGCAGAGAATGCAGCACACCATCTTGGCTCTTCTCATGACAGATGACTGTATTTTTAAGATATTTATACTATGCTATTAAAATATACATGAATCATTGGCACTAGGGGTTTTCAGCTCGTAGGACCTGCATCCCACTCAGGTGCTTCCTGGGTACATAACGTTTAGGGGAGCACGAAGTTGTTTTGTGTCTCCAAAAGCAGACTTTCTCCTGAGATCCTGCTCAAGCCAACCATTCACTTGCTCTCACACTGCCAGGAGAAAGTGTATGGAATCATACCCTCCCAAGTGCTGGGGCTGATATTCTAGGGGCTGCTGATGCTCAGTTGCTGTGTTGTTGGTTTGGTTTTTTTTTTATTTTCCACTGTAGTAAACAACTTCTTATGTCAGCTATTTGACCTGAAACAGAGCTGATGTATACAGAAAGAGTATTTCTATACTACTTATATTACATGGGTCCAGTGTAACTAAGCCAAGCATTGGCTGACATGAAATGGATGACAAAATCTATTGGGGATTGTAATGCTTGTGATAAACAGTGGATTTCTCACTTCCCTGTTTGTTCCTGAGACATCTAAGTTGGATGAATTTCCTCCCTATAGTTTCAGCTTCTTGAGTACACTTTAACCCATACTGAAGCAGCAGCCTTTGTAAGCAGCAAGTGACCTGTACAATAATAGGTAGACCTCCAGCTGCTGATGCTGGTGTTCTACTTTTGGCAGCATAGCAAGTGGCATAATGAAACAGTTGCATTAAATACCACTAGGTCCTGAAAAAAAAAAAAAAAAGGTAAGAAATGAGCATTATAGTACTGTGTTGAAATATGTCAGATGATCAGGAGTGGTTTGTATTGTTTTGGTTTATGTATGAGAACTGTTTGAGAAGGAAATGTTTTGTACACCTTGGGCATACTTTTAATTTGTTTCTTTCTTTCCTTTAGAGATTGTATAGGACCAGGATGTATGAAGAATGCTATTCCCAGCAATATGCTAAAAATAGGCAGTTTTTTCTTTCCAAAATACCAATAAGATTGTTGTTTTTTCAAAACTACAAATTAATCAGAAGTAGAGCTGAAATATTTCATTTTGTTGGAAACTACTCAGAACTGTGCATAGTATTTCTTTGGTGCTGCTGGCTTTTTTTTTTTTTTCTGTGTAGAGACTAGTCTTGCAAGCAAAATTATTGTTTGTCTGTGTAGGAAATAAGGATCAGGTCTTAGGTAATGTCTTAGGAGCTTTCAAAAGTAGCTTTCACAGGAGACTCCCTCACTTTCATGTTGTTTGGTTTTTTTATTTTTCCAGGTTGAAGCTTTTTTTCTGTGCTTTATGAGACTTGTCACCCCAGATTTATGCACAACAGACATACCCAAGATTTCCCTTTCAGCAGTTCAAATGCAGTGAAATAGAAGAGTACTAAAACCAAGATGTTTTCTGTGTCTCTTAGCTGTGTGCTCATGAGGAAGCACCACAGGGAATTCATAAGACTTGAGTTAACTCAGAGGGGATAACTCAGTTAGGATTGCCTCTGGCAGAGCAGAAAGCTCAGAACAAAATCAATAATTGGTATAACCCATTCTGATGCTATCCTGGTTTTCTTGAGCACAGCAAATATATATTTCATAAATTCAAATCTGGGAAATGCTGGGTACTTAAAGTGAGATGCTCTGTTTTTGGAATACCTATGCAGTGTTTTATACTAGTGAAGTTTGGCTTTGCTGTTCAGAAGACAGCACAGTAAAACTGACTTACTGCTGCCTTAGGAGTTACTTAAGGAATTTGAGCATGCCCCAAATGGTTGAAAGTTAATTAGCAACATATTTCAGATGTTAATAGCTGGGACAGGAAGATACTTGGTCCGACAGCTTTTGTTCTTCTTTCATAGCCCTTTGGCAGCAGAGTATAAAGTTGTGCCCCAGTTTAAATTAATTTCATTTTAAGAAATTTAATAATAGTGCCCAAATATCCATGTTGGGACCAAATGTTTCTGAAATACTCATTGAGTTAATCTCCATCTACAGGGATACGTGTTCCTGATTTCAAATTAATGGATTTTTATATAGTTGAGTGGTTGAGCACAAGAGCTGTATAAAATGCACTTTTGTTCTATGCTAAATAAACCCCAAACAATCAAGTAAAAAACCCCACACAAAACAAAATCAACCCCCACAAAAACCCCCACAAACAAATAAAAAACAAACCAGCACACAAACACCCCCCCCAAAAAAAAACAACAACAAAAAAACCAAACCAAAACCAAACAACAAAAAAACCCCAAAGAAAACCCATGGAAAACCAAAACAGCACCTCTCCATTTTCTGGAGAATTTGTGAACATGTGCCATAATGTCCATTCTTAAATTGGAAATGCTAGGTTTTCAACCTTGATGCCTCTGGCTCTTTAAGTGACTGGAGATCTACACTGGCTGACAAAGCTTCTGACTGAAAACTTGAAAATGTTATGTTTTGGCAATTTGCAAACCATAGTCTTTCCTCAAAAGCACCACAAAATGAAAATTACATTTTGCAGCTACATTTTCATATATCTACGTACCAAAGAATTAAGTTATTTCCTCCCATATTTGCTTTCATCCTCACTCAGTCTTTTTATGAACACTGAGGAAAAAAAAAGTGACTTTTTTTTTAAAAAACAAATAGTTTCCCTCTCAAATGAGCAATGCTGTTCCATCTCTTTATTTGTTAGGTTTTGGTTTTTTTTTTTTTTTTGTCTGATCTTAGTGGCTCTACTGCAGGGTATTAGTTTTGCTGCCCAGAAGTGCTCTTACAAAGCTTTGAAGATACAAGGCAGTATCAGTTCTGCACACAACTGACTTAATTCAACTATGTTGAACAGCAGGAAGGGTTGAGGTTGAATGAGACCTCTAGAGGTGGTCTTGTTCAATGCCCATGCATAAGTAGGGCCATCTAAGAGCTGATTGCCCTGGGCTATATCGAGACAGGTTTGCTTAGGTCTAAGGATGGAGACTTCACAATCTCTCTGGGCAACCTGTGCCTCAGTCACCCTCACAGTGACAAAGGATTTCCTGATGTTGAGAAGGAACCACCCATGTTTCAGATTGTGCCCATTGCCTCGTGTTTTGCGTGCACAGACATGATCTGTTGGAATCTGTGACACATATGAATTAAATTTGTGAATTTAAATTTATGAATTTAAATTTCTTGTAGGGAACACAGCCATTTGGTGCAGCTGCCTGCACACAGAAACCATGGTTATGGTTGGAGGTACTTTTTATGATGGTTTTTGTTGGTTTTTCATCTCACAGGGTAAGTCTTATCCGTTTAAAGGTCCGTTCCCTCCTATGTGGAATCCATTGGCCTACCTGGACTACAACAACCTATGGAGGACCATGGATGAAATGGGAAAGGAGGTATGTCATGAGGAATTGCAGCTGACCATCTCAGCTCAGTTTTGTCTCCAAGAGGAGCAGAGTGAAGACGGGGAAGATGGGAGTAGTGTGCAGAAAGGCAAGGCTGCCCTAGCAGCTGGTGCTGGCACGAACAGCATCATGCCATGTATCTTGGTACACACTGATGTTAAGAGCATGTGTCTAAGTGGCATCCTGGCAGCTCTTCTACAGGCCATGCTGCTCAGACTGTCTACGGTCATACCTTCATTTTACTTGATATATAAACATCAGGGTTTATGCATGTGATTTTTAGTGCTTTGCCTGGTGATTGGGTAATATTTTAAGAGGCTTGTAGACCTCAAAAATGCCCTTCTCCAACCTCAAATTAAACTTGTCCAATTTAGTTTGTTTAATGTGTTTTCCATTGACTGAGCTATATGGCTTTGAGAAGACATTTCTGTTACTTGCATAGATGAATGACAGAGATGTGGAAGAACTCAGAGACATTGCCCAGCACTGTACTTTGCCTTTCTAGGCAAAGTTTTTACTCTTTTTTTTTTTTTTTTTTTTAGGTTGAAGAAGAAAATATAAAAAATATATTAATCTTAAACTAAGCAAACAAACATCAGAGGATGCTTTTAGTTTTATTGTTAAATACACTGAATTACCTGCTGGGCTGAATTATGAAGTGAAGATGAGATATTTTGAGATGGTTTGGTTTTGCTGTCTCTTTCTTATGCCACTCATTCATTTGCTGATGAATGTTCTTTTATGTCTCTGTAGATTCCCAGTGAAGCCCCATGGAAGGCTCCACATGCAGAAGAATGGGACAAAATGACTATGCAAGATTTCATTGATAAAACTTGCTGGACAAAGTACAAAAGACTTTAATACAAAAAATTTTTATGCCTTAGAGCTCCAAATAAGCATTACTGCTTTGCAAACAGATATAGTTACCATTAGAATACAGCCTTTTTAAAAAAAATGGGGTGAGAAAATATTGTAATAGTGGACCACATCACCTGTCAGCACACATAGCAGATTCTGCTATATTTCCATAACTTTTTAGACTCAAGATAAAAGGAAAATATATTTTGTGAGGGTTACTTTTGAAGAGATGGTTAGTAGCTTCATCTGTTATGTGCACTTTTCTCTCTTTACTGTGTGCTTAACCTTTAAGAGAAAAATGCTGTGGGTATAGCAGGTTTTTTGAATCAAATTTTTGATGGAACACATGTTTATTCTGTGCTGGACTAGCTGAATTTACCAAAGAGCTCTAAAATTAGCATTTGTCTTGAAATAGCACTAAATCACTTTAACACCCATCATTCTATTGTTAAACTGCTGCACTGTATACCACCAAAGGAAACTGAAAATGCTTCTTGTTTTTATGTATACATCAAAGCAATTTTTCTTTTCTTGACATTCAACAACAGTTTGATGGAAATGTTTTGGGCTTTTTTTTTGTTTGGGTTTGTTTTTTTCCACTGAGGAAAAAAATCCAAAACTATTAATTTTGCCTTGCTGTAAAGCAGATTGATTCCTACAGCAGCCTCTTCAGAATTGCTAAGCACATGTCACAGGGCTGCTGTGAACCTGCACAAGCTGGGTGCAGAAACCTGCCAGCACCCACTCAGCCATGACTCTGTTGTCAACAGGCAATTTTAGGGTTTCAAGCCAGCCTTTAAAGAGCAACGTGATCATTAATAATGGACAGTAGGCTCTTTGTCCAAAAACTGGTAATCTTCTGTTTGTTTTGCTTTACAAGAGTGACAGTTGCACAAAAGCTTTAAAAATTGTTCCTTATATTGCCATCTATATTCAGTAAAACCATATAGAAATGTATGCTGGTGGTTCTTATGGCCACATGATCCTAGGATTTGGTAAGGAATTAAAGTGAGCAAAGCGCCACGCGTCGCTGGCCATTCAGTATCCAATAGTTCCTGTGACTATGGTCATGTTGTTTCAAACTCTGATGGAATAAGACTTGACATTTTACCTGGATATTGGCATAACTGTCAACCTGCCTTAATTCCAAGATGCTTTTCAGATTTCATATGTGCATCTCATCTTGATTTGCCCAGTTTGTTCAAGATGTAGGTAACATGCCATAGAAACTTCCCACTCTAGAAGGTAATGATCCAGAAGAGTAATCTTTGCTATTTCCTCATGTCTGACAGACTGCACAGATTTGCTTTTGGCTAGAGTTGCATGATGGAAATACCAAGTGCTCTTGGTTAATATCATACTGCTATTTCTAGGTAAAACACCAGGAGAAACAGGGTAACTGAAATGCTGACAAGCAATGGGAGAAGGTTGCAGAAACTAGCAGAACTTCACCACCATCTAAGAGCTTCTGATTATGAAATATTAACAAACACATATACTAATCCCCTAAATATATTTCAGAGTTAGTATTTTACATCATGTGTTTATACAGGAAATATTCACTTCTAATGGGAGGTCTGTTTCTCTGAGGTTTAATTAATGTTATTTTAGTGCATCTCAAAATCTTTAACTGCTTTATACTGTAATTTTCAGTAGAGCTGTTAAAGCACAAAATGTAGGACATAAAGCAGTGATCCTTTTACAGACACAGGCCACATTTCCACATCTGTGTTCACCATCACTGGTTATCAGACCACTCTTTACTGAGTTGAGCAACCAAAAGTATCATTTCACTTTTCTTGCCGGAATTCTGCATGAATGTGTACATGTTGTCTCTTTACTTACCATTTCCTACTTATATTTCTTGTTGTGTTCCAGCTGCATCACCTTCACAGAGCACAGCAGAGGAGCAGGCAGTGAAGGGGTGCTGACTAATCCAGATAATTTAGATAATTAGCTTAGACAAGATGCCTTTTTTTTTTTTTTTTTTTTTTAATGACAGATGTTGAATAATCTCTATTCTGTGTGCTTAAGGAATGAGCATGTTCAGCAGGTGCAAACAGAGCTGCAGATGTTGTATCTAACCCAGGAACCATGGGAGGATATGGTGGTTTTTGAAGCCCAGTAAAGACAGAAAGACTTGCTTTCCTTAATTAGGATGATAAACTAATTTTGCATTGGTAGCATAAAGTGACATAAGCATTCATGGGTTTTTTTGTCTCCTGGAACCCCAGTTTGGCTGGAATACAGCAGCAGTTGATTAATGTGGGTTTTTTTTTTTTTCAAGGCTACTTGAAAACTATTGCATAACAGGAATTGATAGTTTCTTACTTCAACTGAAATTAAGGAATCCTTTGCCCACAGTGAAAGAAGTTGTCAGTGACAGTCTCCTACTAAACATCTTGTCACCCTTCTTCAGTTTTTGAATTAATTCTTTGTTGCAGTGCTGCCAAGAGTTTTGCAACTCTCTTTGTGAATGTGGATGTCACCTCTGAACCCCATGAGGTCTCTGCCCTTTGGTTTTTGTGGTATGTGAAGCAGTGTGGGGGGACAACAAGAATATTCTCAACAAGCAATGGAGGACAGGTACTGTTAGCCATCACCCTCTGCAGCACTTGGGCTATTTTAACTTAATTCTTATTTAGTTCAGAGTGCCAATTGAGAGGTCAGTGAGGTTGGGCCAGAAGCATGTTAATAACTAGTTCTAGTCATTTACATATTAATCTGGATCTTGCAAAACTAGTGTTGAAGGCTGTTCCTACACTGAAGGCACTGGTCCAGGGATCAGTAGATTTGTGTCTGTTTCTGATTTCTTTTGGGCTCTGGTTAGAACGCATACTTAGCTTATCAATACTGAAAAAATATTAAGTTTTACTTGTGCTTATTTCTGTCATGAAGCTGGAGCCTCACCAATTCACAAGCACTTAATGGAGATGGCAATGCTAGCAGCACTAATGTGTAGAGCACTCCAAAATAAAACTAAAAATGAAGCCCAGAGTTGGGCTTTTAAAGACAGAAGATTCCAAGGATTAAACCTACTAAGATTTTTAGATAATCCTGAAGAAAATGCTAAGAAATGTTTGAAATCTGGTATGTTTGTGCTGCTTCTGCATTTCAAGAAAATAAAGAATTTGTTAATGATTCCACTTGAGAAATTAAAATTTAATCAATTTGATTATAAATAGTATTCGTTTTAGAAATGCAAATTCTTTAATCATAAATAAATAATGAAAAAAACCCCACAAATTAAAATATGTTAAGATGTATATGCATGGATATATACATGGAAATATACATGGATAAGCATTAATTATAGATCATTTAACTGTAAATACATTGAATAAAACGTTATTTGAATATATTAGAGGTGATTTGAGTTTGTTACCTTAGAATATATACTGCAGAAGACATTTTTTTATATGAGCTATGGCACTTCTAATACTTTGTTATTTATTATGAGGATCAGGATTCCTGGCTCTGATGCAAAGACCTCTGCAGGGATAAGAGTGAACTCAGTGAAAGGTTTAAAAGTGTAGGTGTTTTTCAGAAGTTTTGCTGATTCACACAGGTCTGTGGAATCCATTTGGAGACCACATCAGAAGGGATTTTCTCTTCAACTTGCTGATACTTCTGCTTTTGGATGGTGTTCAAATATGGGAAGTATTTGAAGAGTTTACTGAAAGAGAGCAACGTGGATATGTTTCCCAGATGACACTACCAAAAATCTCAAACATGTTTTGATAACAGAAGACTGGGATTTGTTTTGAGTGCCAAACCAAAATGTTTGCCATGATGCACAGTTCGCAAGTGCTTCTCTGCTGAGTCAGCTTTGCTGAGCTGATGGGGTTTGGTCTTTTTTTTGTGTTTCAGGAGAGGAAGTTTGTTGGAGGCTCTGGCCAGATCAGTGAGAAAATGATGGAGCGCCTGGGAGGCCGGGTGAAGCTGAGGAAGCCAGTTATCCGCATTGACCAGTCGGGTGAAAGTGTCATAGTGGAAACTTTAGATCATGAATTATATGAGGTAATTAAACCTCTGACATTTAAGCAACAACCTGTGCTGTGATGTCTAGACAACTTTTTTGGCTTCTCCAAAATCCTATACAAAAATCTAGCAGAGATTTAAGTGACTGTGACAGAAAATCACACTTCTGATTGTTCCAAAGTAGTATCAATGCTACAGCTTTAAATAATGGGAAGACCAAGTGTATATTTGAACTCTTCCTTGGCTAGTATTTCTTCTTTGTGTTCAGTTCACTGTAAGGTGAACACAAAAATGTCATTTAGTAATAAATTTCCTGTGAAAAACATTGTTTTCAAGCTGTAGTAGAGAAATCCAGGTTGATGGGAGACCAGTGGACACTTCCAACACAGCACTTCTTTGGTTTTTAAGTGTTGCAGAAAGAGCAGCTGTCCATCATTCAAACAGATGGCTGTTTATATAATGCTTGTTTGTTGTTTAACAAGGATTTTATGAGTGTTCTGTTTTTCTATTCTTATGCTAAATGCCAAAATGGCTTTGGAAGATACACCCTGCAGCCTCCCCAGATGTCTGCCAAGATCATTAGAGAAATATACTTTGGATGAAGTAGTGGAAAGTCTGTTTGTTTTATGTATCATTTTTTTTTCCAGGGCAAGTATGTGATCAGTGCCATTCCCCCAGCTCTTGGCTTGAAGATTCATTTCAGCCCACCTTTGCCTCCAATGAGAAACCAGCTCATCAACCGAATCCCCATGGGCTCAGTCATCAAGTGCATTGTGTACTATAAGGAAACTTTCTGGAGGAAGAAGGGTATTACATTTTAATTGAAAGGAATAGTAGAGACAGAGAGGAAAGAGGGTGCATGGTAATATAGTAGACTTTGTCTTTCGAAGATGCTGGACCTTAGAAGGAGGCTTCATAAGCTTCAATGCCATTCTTGCCCTATAAGAAACTTGAGAGATAGTTGGGAAGAGAGGGTGGATGTGGGAATTAAAAGAAGATAGGTATGAAGGGAGAACAACTGCCTGTTGCTTATTGTCTTGGTTGTTGTTTGTTGTCCTTTTCCTTCAGTGGCACCTGGGTATGAGTCTCTCCCATTTGTATAGTAATATAAAAGTACATGTGACATGTGATGGAAAGAGGTTTTTATCCCATCAGTGCAAAAATTCTGTCGTCTGGATGCACTGGGCAGGATTAATTGAAGGCATCTTCACATAGATATCCCCAGCTAGGCTAGTCACCTTCAAGTCCCTTTTCATACCAAGTGCTTCCCTCATGATTCCTCAGCTATCTTTTAGAACTTGTCAAATTTAAGACAAACTGCAATGTAGAATCAGAGAATGCTTAGGGCTGGAAGGGAGATCCAGAGGGCATCCAGTGCAGCCCCCCTGCAGGGAGCAGGGACACCCTCAACTAGCCCAGGCTGCTCAGAGACTTGGCCAACCTCACCTGGAATAACTCCAGGGATGGGGCCTCAACCACCTCCCTGGGGAGCCTGTGCCACTGATCCACCACCCTCAAGAGAAACAACTTCTTCCTGAGATCCAGTCTCCATCTCCTCTGCTCTCATTTCAACCCATTGCCCCTCGGCCTTTCACTGCAGGCCCTTGAAAACAGCCCCTCTGCAGCCTTCCTGCAGCCCCTGCAGGCACTGGAAGGGTACTCTGATCATCTTTGTGATGGATTGGCAAGAGGTGACTCCCATTTTCTGATAGAACCCATAGTTTTTATATTGTGCTTTGTTAGCATCATAGTTCTTTATTTAAGAACAATGCTTTTTTTTTTTCCAACGTTTGGATCATAGGTCCTAACTTGTTACATGGATCCTAACTTGTTTTCCACCTTGTGCCTAACAGGGTATTGTGGTACCATGATCATTGAAGATGAGGATGCTGCAATTGGTTTAACACTTGATGATACTAAGCCTGATGGCAGCTTTCCTGCTATAATAGGGTAAGAGACAAAGAGTCTAGTTTTTGCCTTTTTTGTTTTATCTTAGAGGTAACAATGGAAAAAAAACCTGATACTTTTAAAGGGAAATGTTTTAAAATAGTTGAGTTTATTGTTGAATGTACTGTGGGTTTAAAAAAAAAATCTCTCTAGAATTTAATTGCTAAGTTAAAAAAAAAATCAGGATTTTCTTATTTTGCCTTTTTGTGTGACAAAGTACAAAATTAGAGAAGAGGAAAGGAAGGAGAAAAAAAGGGTGTGATTGCAGAAATGTAGTTTTCTCCAAACACATTTTCTCCCCATTTTTTCCAGATCTGTAAATGCAAATTTGTTTTCAATAATTTGTGTGTGTGTGTGTGTGTGTGCGTGTGTGTGTGTGTGTTTTGTTGTTGTTGTGCTGTTTTTTGTTTTGCCTTTTTTTTTCTTTTTTTCAAACAGCTAGAGAGTATGATCAGTCTTAGTGTATGAAAACAATTTCCAGTTCAGTCTCAGGCTTCCCTTTTGTTGCTCTATGCCTGCACCCACTGCTGTATAAAATTGAGGTCATTGGGAAAACAGCTCACACAAATATTCTAATGGGAATCTCAGAGTGGTTTCTTCCACAGCGAGTCCTGCAAGCAGCAGGCAGAACACATAATATTATTCAGAAAGGTGAAATGGGTATTTTGATTAGAGAACCAGAAGCTAATACTGTCAATCACACCATCCCATCATGACTCAAAGATCTCCAAGGTCCCTTTCAACCCCTAACACTGTGATACTGTGATCATCAGGTATTGGCATTTTAAATAAAGCATTCAATGTAGAAACACAATGGAAGTAAATTGTTTTTGGTCTTCCTACAGCTTCATTCTTGCTCGGAAGTGTAGAAGACTGACAGGTCTCACAAAAGAAGAAAGGTAAGTACAGAAACTGGAGATCTGTGTCAAAACTTTTGTTCTAAATGACCAGACTGGGGAAAATTGCCCCAGTTTGAAGGAAGTTGTCTGTAACCTTGTGCATATAGGTAGACATGTCACTTTAAGGAAGAAATCCTCACACTTTTTTGTATGATGGTCCCACAGGATTCCCCCAGTCTAGCAGCAGATGGACTCCTGTCCTTTGGAAACTCTCTGGTCCTGGTTTTCAGTTTTCAGCAGAGCTGCTCTCCTTATGTGACTCCAGTAAAAGATCTGCTGTAAGCTTCTGAATATGAAAGAAGTGTAGACACTCTGCTGCCCTCACCTGAAAGGGTGAAAGGGTCCATTCCAGTGTTATCCCCCCACCACTGCTACCTCTCTGGCTTCTTGCAAGTGCATTGAGCTCTTTCAGAGCTTGTCAGAAGGGACAGTTTGGCCACTGTGCTCATTTGGGGTTTTTGTGGTTGTTTGGCAGTGTTTTTTTGTGGTTTGCTTTTTTTTTTTTTTTTTGGCCTTTTGTTGTTGTTGTTTGTTTGGGCTTTTTTGTTGCTTTTAATTTTTGTTGTTGTTGTTGTTTGGTTTGTTTTTTTTTATTGTTTCTGTTTGTTTGGTTTTGGTTTTTATTTTTATTTTTAAATTTAATTTTATTTTTCTCAGTTTTGTTTCATTTTTTTCCCTAATCACCCTAGAGGGGCCTTTCAATGTCCATAACAGTGCAGTGTTGAGGCTGCTATAGTTGCCATGAGTGAGTCCTCAGCATCACAAAGGGGTCAAAAACCTGCCTCTAGCTTTCTGTCACTCAGTTATGAGGGAAAAAAATACCCTTCAGGCACAGATGAAGGTCTTTTTTTGCTGCCAGGAAACAAATCTCTGCATACAATAGTGATCTTTGGTTTATTACAAAGTAATGAGGTTTTTTTTCCATCACACTGATTCACAATATCTGATCAAATTAAAACTACAAGTAGTGTAGATAGGAGGAGAATATTATTTTGAGATGGAGAACATCCACTTGTTTTTAAAGCATGTCACAATGAATACTGTGCCCAAGTAAACATTTTTTACAGTAATAGCAAGTCTGAGTAGAGAAGATGTCATCCCAGATTAGCTTTGCAGGTAGTCTAGTGGTCTGTGGATAATGGGTCTAAACGGAGTTCTTAATGTCACAGTCATTTTAAATGACAGCCTGGTACCACAGAGCACTTTTAATTTTGGCAGGATTGAACAAGGCAGCATTTTCCTTGGCATTCAGGCTCTGAGACAGACCCCCAGCAGGTGATCTGGAGTCTTAGGCAGTGTGTAATACCATAGACACAACAGCATTTGCAGTATTTGAGCACAGCTTCTCTTTCTGGGAGGTGAGGGGCTGTCCTGGCTGTTTCCACAGCACCATGAAGGAAAGGTTGTTTTTCCATGGGCATTAAAAGCCTTAGCACTGCTATCTGACTCTGCTGCTGCCTATGACAAAGATTTTTGACAAAAAGATTTTGAACTCTTGTCTTTTGAGGAATAAACATTAGAGTAGGAAGGACTTTGGTAAATAATGATTAAGAAGTATACCAAGGTTGATACCTGGTAGATATACCTGGTGCAGGGGTACTTCTCTAGCTTCTGCAGTCCTGGCCACAGGAGCCATCTGGGCTGCACTGCAGCTCCTCTCCTGCACATGAATGGATGGGGGCTATGGTGTTTGGATACAGGAATCTCTTGTGAGGAGATTCTTTTGGCATCCTACACAGGATGCATCTCGCTGAGATGCTGTTCTCACCTATCAAAATAATCTGGGCTCTCCCTTTATCATGTTGATGACACGATATGGTTTTTGGTCACCCTTGGATATGAAGAGTCCATGGCAGCTATCCTAAATCATGGCTGGGAGCTGCAGCTGTAGGCAGGGATGGAAACTGTTTTACAGCCTAAGACAGAGTGAAGAGAGTAAAACTCACTGCTGTCTTCCAGTTGGTCTTCCCAGAGGTACCAATGAGTAACTGCAGAGGTTAGGTTGTACCCTACCTTTCACAGCTGTGCAGTGAAGGTGATGGCATCACACACTGCTGTGGAGTAGGAAACCAAGGAAGAGACAACTGTCTGGATGTGCACTTCTTCCACACTGGGCACAGTGTAACTCACATCAGGATCCTACCTAGGTAGCTCCAGGCATAACATTCCTCTTATTTAGTTCTGGTGGCAGTTTCACAGCTGAGTCCAAAGCCAAGAAATAAGGATTTTACTCAGTTCATATTTTCCATGCTAGCATTAACCATAAATCTGTAAATAGGTATTTCTCTGTGAGTCACTTGTGGAAAAAGGGCACAGGCAGATCTAAAAGGGTCATTCTTATCCCTGTCATAGTGCTGGGAAAAGGAGAAAGCAGATGGGTGCCAAGATGATAACTTGCTTTCCATTGGAGTCCTGTAGTGACCTTCCATGAAAGCAAGAGACAGTTGGCATTTGTGACAGGTGATGGGCAGCAGAGGTTTTGCTGGATCATGCTGTAAAAATGGCTTTATTCTTTTCAGATACTGGGTGGGTGATGGTGATCTGCAGGACACAGTGATCACCTCACTTATGGAGAGAGAGATGGTAGAAATGATCCCTTTTGTTATGGCTGTTGCTGGATTCATGTCACCCCTTGACTGTCAGACTAGAGAACCTCTGGATAATGTATGGATTTGGACTGCTAGAGGTATCTTAAGGGAACAGCTTGCATAACTGACAATAAAACCAGCATTTATGCAGTGCAGGACTTTGAATGAGTTATTTCTAGTGATCCAGAGGCTGAGCAGTTAAGATGGGACCTCAGTTTCAAGCAGATATTAATACTTGTTCTCTTGAAACTAAAGACATGATAAAGATGGTGTGTTTTCTCCTCACACAACTCTGTTGCTTTTCTCTTGCAGGAAGACAAGGCTATGTGAGCTGTATGCAAAGGTTCTGGGATCAGAGGAAGCTTTACATGTAAGCACAAAACCTAATGCATGGCACCTCTTGCCAGACTTGTTGAGTTGGGGAAGGGCAGAGTGAAAAGGGAATGCAGCAGTGTTCTGGCATAGTGCTGCATAGCCTTTTGGAAAAGGTACCTGCTATAGGAGCACTTGCTATCCTCTGTAGAGGAGTGAGGATGGGGATGAGCTTATGAAAAGGCAAATATATTCTTGTCCAGGTGCATGGGTGGCATTCACAGTGTTTACCACCATGTATCTCAACTGGTTTTGTATGTGACAGGCTTGCCTTTCAGTCTACATTGAGCATAATGTTTCTTCTCTCTTGCTAGCTGCAAACATCCATTGATACATGTATGGGTTTGATTTGTCTTTGCTATTTTTATTTTTCCCTTGCCTTCCCTGTAATAGTTAGCTGATAGGATTTGTGTGATCTCGCCCTTGGTTTCTGCAATCAACAACATTGATTCTTTCAGGGCAATTTTAGGTCAGTTCAGTGTTTCAGGCACCAATTTTGAGATTACATTGTTTTAAAAACAAGGATACTGTATGCAGAACTGTTCAAGTGCCATATTTTTTTGTGGTTTTAACAGTATATATTTATATCTCGTGCATATTACAAGTGTTATACCTGTGTACACCAGAGGTTAATTTCTCTTTACAGAGCATAAATTTACTTTGGCAAATTAAGGGGATTATGTTCTACAGTGGCCAGATTAGCTAGGGTTTTTTTAATAGCAAGCAGTGTCTAAAATGAAGGCTTATTGTGTTGGACCTATGTTGCATTAAGAGACTTGCTAAATGTCTTGTCAAACATTGACATACAACAAATCATAAGCTATTCTTCTCTGCTCTCTCCTCAGTGCTTTTATTAGCTTCCTCGGGACTTTGTCCTTTCCTTGAGTGAATTAATCTCTGTTTTACAGCCAGTGCATTATGAAGAGAAGAACTGGTGTGAAGAGCAGTATTCTGGCGGCTGCTACACAGCCTACTTCCCACCAGGCATAATGACTCAGTATGGAAGGTACAGTGGCTATTTATAGAGGGCTTCAGAATAGTAAGATAAGACCAAGTTAATAAGTATCCTCAGAAAGGGTCATAAATCCTCTGTCACTGTTCACTTTATACAGCTGTTATAACCTTCCACTTGTCTCAGATGGGCTTTGTGATGGATGACTACAGTATCACTGGGGGGTTTTATTCATGTTTGTTATTCAGTGACTACAGCTGAGTAGGTTCTTGGAAGGGAGCTGGGAAGATTCTGTAAACACAATCTGTGTACAGAACTGGCTTTGGATGTTTGAGTTTGGTATAAATGTTTCCGGCACATCTTTAGCTGCAGCTTTATAAATACTGGCAGAGAGTTAATTCTTGCCAACAGTGACAGTAATGAGTGATTTCTTTGGGCTTTTCCTTTCCCTTCTTTTTGGCAAGCAAGGCTTCATATAGTAATCATTGTGCCATTATATGCAGTCCTCTGCATCATAAGTTTTTGCAAAAATAAGACTTGCCAAAAAGAAAAAGGCTTACTGGTCAGACCACTGATTGGATTCAGAGTTTTTAATGTGGTGGTAGTGTCCTACTTTTGAAGTATAAGTTTTCACAATTTAAAAAAGTTGGAGCAATAAAGCAGTTGTAATGATGAGCACACGGAGGCCTTAGTATTTAATGCAATATTAATTCTAATAATTGCAAATTCTGGTAATAATAGAGTATTTATTTATGTTCTTTATTTTCATGTTACTTTAACTATCATGGACAAGTATTCCAAAATGCTACACTGTGCAAGTAATACATAGCATTAGTATTTATGACTGTGACTACAGTAATGAAATACACCAAGTCTCATCTCAAACTAATTGTCCTTTACACCTACAAGCAGTGTAAACATTTAGAAAGTATGAGCACTGGTGTGGTTACTGTAGTAATGAAAACCAATGAATACTTTCCCTGCAGCTCAACCCACCCAACGTTACTATCTTTAACCATTCCCTGTTACTCAAAACATTTTCATTCTCCTATTAACCCAAGGATTCAGTTATCTTTCCTGATATAACTGATATATGACTTGCTTGTCCCCCTCCAGGATTATTCGGCAGCCCGTGGGCAGGATCTACTTTGCTGGCACAGAGACAGCCACAGAGTGGAGTGGATACATGGAGGGGGCTGTACAGGCTGGAGAAAGAGCAGCCAGAGAGGTACAGATGCAAGCCCAAACTAGGGAGCACTGTCAAATATCCCATGAAAAAATGAAAGATCTTGCTGGAGGTGAAATGGGAACTGAATGTTGACAGCTTCAGGTGCTCTGAAGGCTTGATGCAAATCCCTGCAAAGGGCATAGACCTCAAAAAGGATGAAGGTTTTGCACTTAGATTTGGAAAGCTTAGGAGCAGCAAAAGAAACTTTCTCTTTGTTGTATGAGGTGAAGGGAATCATGTGGCTAAAAACTAGTCATGGAACAGAAACTGGCCTGGAAGGGATCTGGAGACTTCGTCTAGGCCAAACCCCTGCCCCGAAGACAGGGATCAGCTGTCCCTACAACTTCCCATTTGTGAAGATTATACCTAACTTGTTCCTGAAAGCCTCTGGAGGTAGTGCTTCATACCTTTCTAATGTAAGGACATTATAACAGAACCTCCATAGGCCTCAGCAGAGAAATTGGCAAGTGAGCTTGACTGGTAAAAATACTGATGATTTCCTTTCCACGTATACTTGTGAAAGAAAAATATGTTTAGAAATCTAGTACAAGGGTGTTTCTCACTCTCCTGTATTGAAATGTTGGTGGGTCCATAGATCCTTTCTAGAATAAAAACTCATCATAAAATACATAAAATACATTAAATCTACAAGTACCTTGAATAGCAAAAATATTCATACTACTAACATCATTTTATTTTACTTTAGTAGTTGTTAATCTTGCTGCCTTTCTTGACTGTCATTTCAGATAATCTTTGCTATCTTGCAGTTCTTTGGTATCTTTCATACTTTGAACAGTTTTCCATTGAGAGGGGCTTCTCTTTAGTCTTACTTTGGCTGAAAGTGGTGGTCCATCATTCACTATTCCATTCCTCTTTGTACATCACAGTAAAATTTGCAAAACAAGCTATTCCTGGTGCTTGCCTATGCAGTAACTGTTTTATGCACACTTCACCTTAACATGAGCATATACTTAATTCTTAGTCATATTCATATTACCCTATTTCTATGAGGACTAGTCAAGTTCCCATATCTCACACAGACTAAATAAGAATAGACAGATTTTTCTGTTGCTGTTTCTATTTTCCATTAGGAGTGTCTTACTCAATATCATGCATCCATAAAAATTGAGTTGTACAAAGGTCAAGTTTTCTTTTAAAATTTGAATACACAGTGATTTATGTTCTCGGTTATCTTCATCATGCCATTTTAAAACAAAGATTGAAGCCAGCACTTTTTCTCTTTCATAGAGTGAATGGTACTTACTAGAGAATGTTATTTATTTTCAGATCCTCTTTGCTATGAGGAAAATCCCAGACAGTGAAATCTGGAAGCCAGAACCTGAATCAATTGTAAGTTTTTCTGTGGATTTTTTTTTTCTGTGGTTTTGCTGATAATATTAATTTTTGTTGGCTGCTTTTATTGAGATTTGACAAATCAAAGTCACAATAAACTTTCTCTTAATCTCCAAAACTGCCCTTCTATAAACAGGAATACGACAGAGAGCACACCTACCTCACAACTCTGTAATACAAGATCAGAAAGAAATGCCCTTTCTAACTGGGCTGTGAATCCTTTCCATGTATTTTCCTCTTCCCTTTAGCTGTGTAGAAAATTTTGATACACTGTACATCTTGATAACATGAACTGCTTCAACCCAGTGATACAAGAATCTATTGATTTATATCCCAAGTCTCCCAGTGAAGATGATGTTATATTAATAATGGGTCCTCTTCCCACAGGATGTCCCAGCTTTGCCCATCACTACAACCTTCTGGGAGAGGAACTTGCCATCTGTGCCAGGGCTGCTAAAGCTGATTGGTTTTTCCACTTTCTTCACCTCTGTGGCTGCAGCTGGGTTATTTGCCTACAGAAAGGGACTTCTAGTTCGAAACTGAAGAAGGTGCCAAAGCAAAGCCTCACTTGGGTTTTTTTTTTCATAAGGTTTTTGTTTGATTTTTTGGTTGTGTTGTTTTGGGTTTTTTTTGACCCATACTTCCCTGTCTCCAAAATCAGATCAGGACTGGGGAAGAGAAGAAAACAAGTAGAGAGAAGAGGCTGAAGGGGAGGGATAAAGGAAGGGGGCTCATGTTGTAAAAGAACCTTTTGAACTCAGGCTTCCTTTCTAGCAGTAACATTTTGGTTGTTGAAGTTCTAGGCTACCCTGCCAATTGTTACCACCTTGAGGTTTTTATCCAGGTCTCAGAAGGGATAAAATACCTCTGTAAGGCCTGTTCTGATGAGATTTCCAGTTGTTTTCATACCTGAACCAGACCCTGAACTCTTAAGCTTTCACAGGAATTTCCATCTCTAGTTGTAAATAAAGGATTTCTGCCTTCCTTGTGATAGACTGCAAAAAGAAATTAATAGCTTAAAGAATAATTAACTGTTTCATGCAAATTGCCAGTAATCTTCTGGACCCAGATGTCCAGAGTGCAGGCAGTGCCTAAGTGCAAGTCAGGATAAATTTTCCTATCCAGACTATGCAAGGTGTGACCATAGGTTGTTGCTATTTCCATATTTGCCCTATGGTGAGTTAAAGGACAATATTTTGAACTGCCTTTTGGCAATGTGGTTGAATTTCAGACTCCTCAGCTGTGTTCACACTGCCTGGAATGGCAGAGATCTTGTGTCCCAGTCAAGTCCATCCCTGTGAGGGATCAGATCTCCTCTGCCTAGAAAACTGGTAGGCTTCAAGCTATAGCTGATAGGTATAGCAGTATGGCAGATCATGCTGTTGGATCTGAGTGTGAATGGGGAACCTTGTACAGGCACATCCTTTTAAATCTTTTTCACCCTGTCTGACATCCCTTTGCCTCCAAGGTTCTTTTAGCTCCCTGTGTTGCTGCAAGATAGCAAGAGAACAAATTAACTTCTGCCTACCCTAAGAAGTTGTAAAGCCGTTTGTAAAAAACTGTTTAACATATTTTTTTCCTTATCTTCTTCCTTTCTTTCATCTATTTAAAATTATACTTTGAACACCTTGAGGCTGTTTCTTGCCTGGTAGGGCACAATGTCCTTGAAAATGTAGTGTTAGGATTAAAAAAATCCATACAAATGAAAAACAAACAACCCACCATCCCCCCCTCCAAAAAAAAAAACAACCAACCCAACCAACCAAACCCACACCCCTACTAAAACAAACAAAAACCAGCCTAACTGCCACCTAAAACGTGCTTCATGTCGAACAGTTTATCTGATTCAGACCTTCAGTCCATCCTAACAACCATATTGATGGGATTAGCACTTCCAATCTTTCCTGCTGTGCTGTGTTGTACTGACTGTGCACTTTTGGTAACTTATCAAGGATCTAAATGATGGAGAAATCAAAGAGAACCATGGGTAGGAGATATACGAGCTTGGTACCTTTCAAACAATGTAAAAATAAATAAATAAACAAAACATGCAAGCAAACAAAACCAGCAAAACAAAGAAACAAAACCAAAACACCACCAACAACAATAAATCACCCAAACCTTAGATGTCTACTTGACAATATGACAGTACAGACTTCTAGGTATTTCTGCTATTTTACATCTGCACCACACAAAGCAGGAAGATGCAGGTATAGCTGAGAATAGGATTTGGTGCACATGAAGTTTGAGACGTCTGGAATTTTTCTGAGCCTGTTTGCTGCACTTCCCCATTCAACAAGTGCAGATTTGCATGTACAAAAAATTTCATTGCCATAAAAAGCCATGGAGAGAAGTATAATAATATATTCAGCAACTGGTGCGAGCGGACAGTAGATGAACTGGTCTCAGGCAGTCTTTTGGGGCTAGCATCTGAATTTCTGCTGCAGAGTAGTGCTTCATTCTCTAAATAGTCCCATGGAAATCCAGTGATACCAAGCTGTAATATCTGTGAGCATCAGTTTTTGGCCCTTAGGTTTAATTCTTTTAACTTGATGTGCCAGTTAAAAATCTTCTTATAGCGGCAGCTTGGATTTTTTCACAAATGAATATCCTCATAACAGCCTTTTAAAATGCATAGGGGAACTCTTCAGACAAAAGGATCTTTAAGTCTGAAGCACAGTGCAACAGGGTACATATGTCCTTTCTCGTTGTATTGCATAGAGCACTCATTGGCTGGGACATTTGTCTACCACAGAATGCTTCTATGTGGCTTTCTCTGTATGGTTTATTTACTAAATTTCTTAGGTAAGTTGAGAGCTTCTGCAACACAGACAATTCTCAAGCTAGAAATAAACATAGGAATCTAAATTTGGAACAGGTTTTTAAAGTCTTAGCCCAATATTTTTAAGTGCTAGATGATGAATGTATACTTAACGTATAAAGAACCTTCTGCACTTGCAGATTATTTCTCTGCCAAAACTGTCTGGAATTCAAGTCCTACTTCTGCCCTAGAGATACTCTGCAGATCTCTAAAGGGGAGAAGATCCATGAAAATAATGAGGATAGATTGGTTTTATTCAAGTCCAAAATGTATCTCTCTCCTGCTTCTGAATCTGGCAGAGGTTTTCACCAGTCTAACAAGAAAATGCTGTGTGTCACAGGAGCAGAAAATCCAAGGAAAAACAAGTTAGAACTGACCTGAATCCTAACCAAAGCTTTTAATGAGTGGCCCTTATAACTATAATTTAGTTTTGTTTTTTTTTTTAAACCTAACTTACTATTAGTTTCAAAGTGAAATATAAAATGGGGAGTGGGAAAACAAAATCAGTAAGCATTTTTTATGTTCTACCATTTTTTATGTTGTTCTACCATACCTAAAAGTAGGTGTGACTTGAAATCTCAGATTAAATTTGAACCTCTTGAGATTTCTAGCCAAAGCTGGTGGAGCTGAGAGCTATGAATTTGCAACATCTATAATTAGCACTCAAAAAGTCTGTCTTCTTCCTTCCAGACTGCCAAAGCATTAGGAATGTTCTCTTTGTCTTTACAGCTGTGTCTTGCTACAGTTACGCTGTGGAGTTTATCACCACTATGGGATTAAAAAGAAGGATTTGCTGCTGTTTTCTCAACAACTTCTACGTAAAAGGAATACGTGGCACTTAGCATGTGTGGATGCCAGTGTGATGAGAAGATTGACAAATGTAGGTAGAGAATCATGTTGCTTCCCCATGGGTAGAGGGAACACTGGTTTATGTTTTTAAAATTTATTTGTGCTAACCCATCAAAGAGAGGAATAAAGTCTGATTTAACAGGTAACCAGTTGTGTTATATTCTTAATTTATTATTTTTTGATGAGAAATCTTCTATCATGATCATTCCAGCAGTTTACCAGCTTAGTAAAATGTATTATAGGAACAACCATGGAAATAACTGTATTTGTCACTTATGAACTGATTGTGTTATCATGCATATTTGGTAATGCTCTTAAGAGTTTGCAAAAAAATGAGGTTTAATTGATTGTACATTGTTCTGATAGCAGCTGTATATTGCAAAAGATGTCGGGTCATGGTGTGCAAATCTGTGTGAACCAAAGTACTTGAAAGCTAATTGTGTAAGTTACTCGACAATAACAAGGAAGTGAACAATTGAGGCAGCCCCTTGTCTTTCCTTTAACTAGTGTTTGTTGTTTTAGGTTTTTTCTCAATGCAGATCTTGATTCCAAGATTTCATTTTTCTGATGTCAGTACAACAAAGGCATTAATCTCAATTAAGTGTATGTTTGAGTTTATCCATTGCTAAAACCCAAGGCTTGGAGGAGAAGCTAGGGACTTCTATTTAAATTAATATAATCTTCCTGTGTCCTCAGTGGGACTGTTGTTTTACTGAAGTAGGTTTTACAGAAGTGCAGGAATTTTAAGTTTGGGGCTTGTTCTTGAGATCTGAAAGAAAAATAGTTTTGAGGAAGAATGAATTGTCCTTCAAACAATGGTCCTTCCATCCAACTACAGTTGGATGCAAAAGGGAGATCTGTTTAAATGACAACAGATCTGCCATTGCTCTCAGGCAAGAAGCAAACCCACTTATGAAACCTGACCTGTGTTTAAATGGATTAATGTTCCCACTCCCATGTCCACCACCTTAAGATCACCTGGGCCTTACAATCTGTTCTTCAACAGAGAGCAAAAAGAGGTGGCTGAAGTAGTCTTGTATTCAGAGTATCCCTACACTCAAATCGTTTAGGCGTTGTCATAGACTGCCACTCATAGCATGTCTCCTGTGGTCATGTACAGGTCAGTGTTCAGTGATGCCTGCTCTGTGTTTTGGAGAAAAGAGTGACTTCACTTTGCAGGAATATATATGCTGTGTGTGTGATAAATTTGTGCCTTTTATAACTGTAGCATTTTCTCAAGTGCCTCTGTGGTGACTGTCTCCCTTGGTTTCCTTCTTAAGTTCTCTTTTCAATGGGCTCTGCAGATATTTTTATCTGACAGCTGTGAACTCTTTTTAACCTCAATTAGAATCAATAAATATCGTCATGTCACATTTGCTGTTTGAGGCTTTTCTTTTACAGGGGCCCCTTTTGACTTGGTTGTGATGGTATTACTTGGTAGCACAACATTTTGTATTTCATCCTGAAGCTAGTGAGGTATGTTCAGCTTTTCTTAGTAAAGAAGCTTTATATTTATATATATTAATTTAATAATTATTGTGAACATGGGTGTTCAACTGTCTTTCACTTAGGAATTATTTTTTATTACTGTAGGTGGATTTGAAGTGTTCCCATCATGAAGATGCTTCACTTGCAGCACCTTGTTTATCAGAACATGTATGGATAGGGACACATTTTACAGCTCCTCGTAAGAGTGAAGGGCAGGTGCTATGCAAGCTGTATTAGATGAACAGGGAAAGAAACAGACCTTGCACCCAATGCTATTTGGTGTAAACATTAAAACAAAACAAGCAAACAACAACAACAACAAAACCTCAACCCAAAAACAAAGAAATAAACAAACAAAAAAAACCTGAAAGAAAAGGCACACAAAGTTCATGGGCTTAACTTTATCCAACAGCTCAGTATCAGTGCTAAAGAGATCATATAATCAAAGAACAAGAGAGACTTTAGGAGGGGAGCTGTGCTTCACAAAAACATAGCCTATGAATAGTGGAAAAGCATAACCATCCTTGTGAAAGCAATGCATCCAAAACATGCAGTGCTCTTTGTATAGGCTTAACTTTCAGTATTACTTACAAGTTATAAAGGAGCACAAATACCATGAAAGCAAATACCCTCAACTAATCCTTTGCATGCTCTATAAAACATCTGTCCCCTGAGAAGCATATCAGAGCCAGCACTGTGTTTCACAGGCCCTCAGAGCAGCTCACAAAGGGTTATGACTCTTCAACGTTGCTGCCAGATTTGAATTACCTCTTTAACCCTTTGTTCAGCTGCGTCCTGTGGCATCCCAGAGGAGGTACTGAAATGGCATTATTTTTACTTGTTTGTTTACAAAGCTTTCAAGTGTGCATGTGTAAGCAGCTATGTTCATCATTTCCAGCAGTCCAGTGAGCAGAACATTAATTTGGACAGATTAATGCAGGCGAAATGCATTTTGTAAAACATTTATAGAAATTACTAATGTGCTTTCCTGATAAACCAATTGGAAATCCCACTCGTTGTTTAGGAGAGGATAGGACACGTTTGCAAATAATTGGGCTAAATCATACAAAACTCACTTCTAAAATTGAGGATTGTTTTTTCCTCTCACCTTGTATAATTCTAGCAATCTACTCATCCAAAGCAAATCCTGAAATCCTTGAGAGACTTGATAAGTCTTGGCTTCTTGCTTAAGGCAGGATAAATTTCCCTTGGGCCTTTAGAATTGCCTCAGGAAAGAAAGCCTCCAAGAATGAATGGCAAAAATGGCCTCAAATGGTATACAGAGCCATGACAGAGTTTGGTACCTACAAGAAACAAGGGGAGGCTTTCTGTTGAATTTAGACCAATGCTAA